>JAAGNO010026778.1:29681-42553 GCA_033439905.1 Ceryle rudis | reverse complement strand
AAAACCAAAAAAACCTTTTTTTTCTTTTTATTATTAAAAAAAATGTAGAAAGATTTTCTGTATGCAGGCTAAGCATGTATAAATATACTAATAATGGATATGCCAAGAAAGTTTTCTATATTTAAGTCCAGGTAGGAGAAAAACTGATGGGTGTTATTCAGAAAGATGTCAATTAAATTACTGATGGTATCTGACTTCTTTTTCTATGAGACAGAATTTCAAGAGAGGAATCAGTTATGGAGGTCACATTTCAAAGTCCCATTTCCTAACCTGCTTCTCTCTAAAGATATAAATCTAACTGCACAGAAGTATAACTTAGAGAAGGAATATTTTCAGTGTTCCATGTCCTCTCTGAATCCAAAGTCACAAAGGAGTCAGAAATGAAAGACGGTGTAGCCATCTGGGGAAAATCAAATCACATGTGGGTTTTCTTTAATCTATAAATCTGTAAAAATTCCTACTACTTAACCCTCAGCTACTACTGTTCAACTGCCAAAATTATTATCTGCATATATAGTATTTAACAGACACTTTAGACACATCATCTTTCCAAACCTAAGTGTTTCAGTTTTGGTTTTGTTCTTTGTTTGTTTGTTTTGTTTTGTTGTTGGGTGGGTTTTTTTGTTTGTTTGGTTGGTTTTTTTAATGTGCATATAGTT
The DNA here is from genome assembly GCA_033439905.1 of Ceryle rudis. Classification (NCBI taxonomy): domain Eukaryota; kingdom Metazoa; phylum Chordata; class Aves; order Coraciiformes; family Cerylidae; genus Ceryle; species Ceryle rudis. Next base: position 41,894 of record JAAGNO010026778.1, on the reverse strand, counting down.
ACTCTGTGTGTATTTTTCTGCTATCTGTCCCAGCTGTCTGACATTTTTTGGTCCAAATTTTTGATTTACTACAGGAAAGTGGTAGATCACCAATTTAAGATGAGGTAATCTTATCTGTGCATTATACCATTCCTGTTTTAATTAAAAGTAGACCAGAAAAAAAAAAAAAAAAGAGTAAAGAAAATTTTGATATAAACATCATCTGCCTTTGAATTTTATTAAAAATGTGTTATGGAAAAATTATGAAACACGGTTTAGTACTCTGTTACTAATTTGTCACATATATTCAACTCTATTATTTATCCTGCCTGACTAAGCAGCTCTAAATATAATTGATTAATTAATAAGTATAGTTTTGTTTCTAGCATGTTGGACCTTCGTATCAGCTGTATAAAGAAAGAGGCAAATATTCTATGCTTAGCTCATTTTAGTCATTTGGAAATGTGTTTCTTTACACTTTAATTTCCTTCCTATACATTTTACTTATGAAAAATAATACTAATTATGATGCTGATTTTTTTTTTTGTTATAATGTTTCCTTTGTGAAATTATTATTAGGAAAAAAATAACCTGCACAGATATAAAATAACATTTGAGACAAAATGAAGAAGCAGTGAACAGCAAGCCTTTTCTGTAACATTTCTTTTTCTTTCTAGAAATCATGGTGGGTTTTTTCTTTCTCTTAGAAGGGCTTGATTTTCCAAAGCCAAGGATCTTTACAGATTATAAATTGTCTTCCCATAAATTTCAGTGGGCGTATTTCTTAGGTGTAACATTGCGTTTCTAGTGTAAAGAATGAAAATAGCAGGCACTTTACACTGTTGAGAGTAGCAAAGATAATAATTTTTTATCACTATAGATGCCCACGTTTAATTTTTTTTAAGATATAGTTTTTGTTCCAGAACAAAAAATATATGCTGAACAATCAATATTTTCTGAGCAGTTCTAATAAATTATGTACTATGCAGTGAAAAATGTCATTTAATAGGCTTATTATATGAAAATAGAAGCATTTCTATTTAATAAAATGCACTTAAGTTTGAAATGGAGTTCATGAGTATTTACATTGCAAATTCCATTAATATTAGTAGCAAAAAATCCACATTACTTACAAGAGTGATGTTAACATTGCTTTAAAACTTAGCTTTTCACATTAACTTTGTGAAATAGAATATAAAAACTTAATAAAGATGCACTATGTACCAAATTTAGCTTTTCAATAGAGAGATGCCAGTTCTATCTAGAAACACACTGGAATGAGAAATACCTCTGTTTTTCAGCCAGTTAAATACATCTCTGCTACATTGCCTGTCATCTTGAATCTCCTACAAGTATCCTTTGGAAGTTACTTGCTTTTTGGGATAAGAAATTTGAATCAAGAGAGACCAGTAGGCCGTAAAGGCTGTCAATATGGACAGATGAATGAACAACTGCTATTTGAACTCATTTACACATATTAAATATGAATAAAGATCTACAGTTCATTAAACCATCTCTGTCAGTTTGGAACATAATGTGAGGAAAAGACCAGTAATTAAGCAAAGAAGTTCTAATAAATCCTACTGACAGTCACACAACAAGAATCCATGTTTTGCTTCAGTATGGAAGTTTGTCTAATCTGATAAAGTCAGAAGGACTTGGAGCATAATAACCACACATATGAGAGATTTAAACTTTGCTTGACAGCTTGATCACTAGTAAATTACTAGTCATTTCTCCAGTTCCACAAAAACTATCACACTTTTTTCGAAACCCAGTTCCATGTCCTTAACAATGTCTGTTTTAATGTAACATTTGAAGTATGAACATTAGTAACAGTTTATATAGTACTAAATATTATTTTCTTCTGGAGAATTTTAAACTAAATGTCCCATTTATAAACGTGTCAGGTGACTGTGGGACCGTTTAGATAGCCCTAAAATAATTATATCAAGCATTTTTTAGAAAAATGGAAATGCATGAAAATAAAATCATGGAAAGAAACTCTGATGATTAGTCGTTATTAACTAACGCATCCCTTAAGAATTTATCCCCTTCACAAAATGTAATAATCAGAGGTTGGAAGTGGTGTCTTGAGATCATCTAGCCCAGATCATCTGCACTAGCATGGTCAGCTAGTGAAGGTTACCCAGGAGCATGTCCAGTTAGCTTTTGAATATCTCCAGGGTGGAGACTCCACAACCTCTCTAGGAAACCTATTCCAGAGTTTGACCACCCTCACAACAGAAGAGTGCTTTCTTGTATTTAGGTGGAATGGCTTGTATTTGAATTTGTGTCCATTCCCTCTTTTCCTTTCACCGAGTACTACTGAGAACAGCCTGACACCATCTTCATTATACCCTCCTTTCAGATAATTATATGCACTGATGAGTTCCTCTCTGAGCTTTCTCTTCTCCAGACTGAAGAATCCCAGCTTTCTTAACCTCTCCTCATACAAAACTTGCTCCAGTCCCTTAATCATCTTTGTGGCCCTGTTATTCACTTCACTAAGTGCTGAGAAGAATCACCTTCATCAACCTGCTGGCAACACTTCTTCTAATATAACCCAGGCTGTTGGCCTTCCTTGCTACAAGGGCACATTACTGGTTTATGGTCAGCTTGTTGTCCCCCATGATGCCCAGGTCCTTTTCTGCAAAACTGTTTTCCAGCTGGTCAGCCCCCATCATATACAGGTTCATGGGGACTTAGTATTCCCTTTGCTGAACTGTAGGACATCCCTCTCTGCTCATTTCTCCAGCCTTTTTAGGCCGCTCTCAATGTGGCTCAATCTGGTATATCAGCCACTACTCCCAGTTTTCTACCATCTGCAAACTAACTGAGGGAGCACTCTGTCCTATCATTCAGGTCATTATTGACCTCAGCATTTTCTGTGTCCTTTGTCACCAGATCCCCTACCTCATTCAGCAGTGGGCTCACATTTTCTGTAGTCTTCTGCTTGCTCTTTTTTTCACTTGTAGAAATCTCTTCTGTTGCCATTCACAAGCCTGGACAGATTCATCTCCAAGTTGACTTGGCTTTTCTAACCCCATAACCCTGCATGATTAGACAGAAATTCTGTACTTCTGGATCTCCATGAGATCTTTGTTCATCCATACAGAACCTTGTCACCTTTATTTGATTTACTCATTCTTGAAATGCACCTTTCTTGAGCTTGGTGGAGGTCATCTTTTAATATCAACCAGTTCTCTTGAACCCTTCTTCTCCCCATGGCTGTATCAAATAGGATTCTTCCAGACAGGTCTCTGAAGTAGTCCCTTCACTTGAAATCCATAGATGTAATACTGTCCTTTTCTCTGTTCTCTCTTCCTGAACTCCACCATCTCACAGTCACTGCATCCCAGACTGCCTCCAGTTTTCACACCCTTGACCAGTTCTTCCTTGTTCATAAGTATCAAGTTCAGTAGAACACCTTTCTTTGTTGCCTCCTCATTAGCAGTGCCAAGAAAATGTCATCTATGCACTCAAGACATCTCCTATATTTCTTGAGTACTGCTGTATTATCCTTCCAGAAGACACCAGGGTGGTTAAAATCATAGAATCATAGAATGGTTTCGGTTGGAAAGCACTTTACGAATCATCTAGTTTCAATCCCCCCGCCATGGGCAGGGACACCTTTCACTAGACCAGGCTGCTCAAAGCCTCATCCAACCTGATCTTGAAGACATCCCATGATGGAGCATCTACGGCCTCCCTGGGCAATCTGTTCCAGTGTCTCACAACACCCAGAGTGAAGAACTTCCTAATTTCTAATCTCCATCTACCCTCTTCTGCTTTGAAGCCATTACCCTTCATCCTATCACTACATGCCCTTGTAAAGTCATCTGCCTTGCTTTCTTGTAAGTCCCCTTCAGATACTGTAAGGCTGCAATAAGGTCTACCTGGAGCCTTCTCTTCTCCAGGTTGAACATCCCCCCATCTCTCAGCCTGTCATCACAGGAGAGTGGTTCCAGCCCTCTGATCATCTTCATGGCCCTCATATGGACCTACTCCAACAGACCCATGTCCTTGATTTTGTGTTGAGGGTTCTAGAGCTGGACACAGTAATCCAGGTGGGGTCTCACAAGAGTGAGGGGCAGAATCATCTCACTCAACTTGCTGGCCACACTTCTTTTGTTGAAGTCCAGGATACAGTTGGCTTTCTACACTGCATAAGCACATTGATGGCTCCTGTTGAGCTTTTAATTAACCAGCACCCACAGATATCTGTCTTCAGGACTACTCTCAAGCCATACTCCACCCAGTCTGTATCCTTGGGATTGCCTCAGCTCAGGTGCAGTACCTTGCAGTTGGCCTTGTCAAACTCCATGATGTTGGAATGAGCCCACCTCTCAAGCCTGTTAGGATTGCTCTGGATGGCATCCATTCCCTCCAGCATGTGGACCACACCACACAGCTTGATGTCATCTGAAAACTTGCAGAGGGTGTACTCGATCTTACTATCCATGTCACTGACAAAGATGTTAAACAGCACTGATCCCTGAGGAACACCACTTGTCACTGGTCTCCTCTTGGACATCAGGCCATAGACGGCAACTCTTTGAGTGTGACCAGACAGCCAATTCTTTTTCCACCAACTGGTCCATCCATCAAATTCATGTCTTTCCAATTTAGAAACCAGGATGTCATGCAAGATGGTGCCGAACACTTTGCAGAAGTCTGGGTACATGATGTCAGTTGCTTTTCCCTTATCCACCAACACTGTAACTTCATAGTAAAAGTCCACCAAATCTGTCAGGCACTATTTGTCCTTAGTGAAGCCATGTTGGTTGCCAGCAATCACCTCCTTATTTTCCACGTGCCTTTGCAGAGCCTTTAGAAAGATATGCTCCATGATATTGCAGGGCACAGGTGTGAGACTGACTAGCCTGTAGTTGCCTAGGTCTTCCTTTTTTTCCTTTTTGAAAATGGGGGTTATGTTTCTCATTTTCCAGACAGTGGAAACTTCACCAGACTGACATGATTTTTCAAATGTGATGGAAAGCAGCTTAGCAACTTCATCTGACAGTTCCCTCAGGACCCGTGGATGCACCTCATCAGGTCCCATGGACTTGTACAGCTTCAGAAAATCACCATGAGGACAAATTGCTTCTTCCATCTGTTTGAAGAAGGACTCCTCTACTTCTTACTCCTTATCAGGAGGTTTGTAGAAGAGATTGATCACAACAGTGCCAATGTGGGCCTGCCATATAATTTTCACTCATAAGCTCTCAACTGACTCCTGACCCATCCCAAGGCAGATCTACATGTAATCCTTTACAACAAGCTGTAGATTTAAATCTTGGACCCATAAAAATAAATGATGCTGTTTTCTCCAACTGATGGCTTTACATTAATTGCTTCCTGTGATTCAGAAATACATCCTAAACATACAGTACTACACTATTCAGTGGAAAAGGCTCATAAAGGAGCTATTTCTGTAAAACACATTTTAACTAACTAGTGCCCAACTTTTAAAATGAACATATATTTGTTTTTCAAGTGAAAACACAAAGTATGTTCTTGGAAGTATAATAAATCTTTTAATCTATTCTTGAGCTATCAGGTTAGTAATAGTTTTCAGCTGCCTGTATATAGAGATAAACATCTGCAAATCAGACATGTTTTTGCTTTAGGTACATGACTTTATAGAAGAAGCACTAATTCTCATGCTTACCGTAAAGTGTTTTTTATTGACAACTGCCAAGGTTGGGACATTGGATTAAAATCACCTTTTTTATGAAATAGAATGGTAGTTCTTATAAGTAAATATGTAGTCCTCATAACTTTGTCCCAAAGAGACTTTGCAGTCTTGCTGACAAAGCTGCAGATAAATTTGAATATACATATTCTTTGAAGCTAGAGATGATGTAAAACTCAAATTTACGCCTGTATGTAAAATTCTCATGTTATAAATATAATGTACAGGACTGTGCAACAATTTCAATGTCTCCTTGTAAGTGTCATACTGCCATTTTATCTGGAGGAAGGAAATATTTGGTGATTTGGTCAACTACAACCATGTTCTGTCAGGGTGCCAAGATAAACCAGATTTATATTTGGGTATTTATATATTTTATAGTATGTAATTTATAATTTTTGTGAACTCGTACGACTGCAAGTTATACTGTTTCTTCATAAGGCCTACAGAAGAATAAAACATCTCTCTTGTTATTGCTTAGTGTCTTTAATTTGTCATCTACTTCTAGTCATAAGTGCAAAAAAGTTGTGTCTAGATCTTCCTTGTTTACTGTTTTTGTCATTTTGGTTGTTTCCCAGAAACACTGTTTGCCAAGGGCTTGTTGGTATACAAAATGCCTGGACTTTCATTCTGATATCCCATATGGTCTGTCTTGGTTTCCCAAATGCCCACCACTGTGAAACCTACGTTTCTGGCAGCCACAGAGGCCTTTAAAAGTCAATACCACCCATTTTCCATTGTTCAGGAATGTTTTGGTTTTTTCTTATTATTTTGGCATGTAATTATGAACAGGTGTCATTAGGTGCAAGGAGGCATGTGGTGTCAGTGTAGTGGGGCTGTCACAGAAGATGAACTTCCCTCCTCTTTTCCTGGAGAACAGATGTCCTTTGCAGTGTTCTGCAGGCCTTTCTATCTCAATCCTATTGATACCTGGCATCTCTGCTTAATGACAAAGACTCCACCAACTTCTGAATGGGCACCCAGCCATCCAAACAGATGGTCCTAGATTCAGGCAGCCAAAAAAAAATTATGTGGATGTAATATGTTTTTAAAGGCTATAATCCCAGCTGGCCCAGTGAAATGGTTGTCCTTTCTCTGCTCCTATAACTATTATTCAGACAACATGCCACTGCTGCTTGGTCTTTGATCCTGTTTAATATTTCAAATTGCAGTTTATAAATTTAATTGAACATCTATTTGTCTCAAATATATACATATATGTGTACACACAGTCAAGTGGAATTGGGATTTATCCTGTGGCATTTAGCGAAAGTGAGTGATTTACAACTTATTTATGTCATAATACTTAGGAGTTATATAATAATTTTATACTTCAAATCTGTAGCATATTCAACGCAAATATTTATTAATTCATATTCAACAACTCTATAAGGAATCAAGGTGTGGTGGTACAGCCTCCCACCCTGGACCTATTTGTGAGGCTAATTCCTAGGCCACGCTGTGAGGCTGACCCCCTGGTTGGCAAAGCTGACTCCCAGGGCACTGTGTGAAACCAGTACCATCACGGTTTCATTTCACACTGTAGAAGACTGGGAGAGATTGGTATGTTCTGGTTTTGCAAGTCAGCATGAACCTAAACAGACTCCCACGCTACCCAGAGATGAGGTCAGCGAGATGGAACAATTAGGCGCTTCCTAACTGTATCCATAACTTGTGAATACTTTGGACAGAGGCCAATGAAAGACCACACACCCATCGGGGAAGTGCCAAGCTAGCCTGACAAGATTAATGGACACAATGGAAAAATATTAGCTTAGTACTGACCAAAGCCAATCATCTTGCAACCCTATAAATAACTGATCCTAAGTGAGGCCCATTGGAGCTCTCTGGGATCTCAGTGGGCTGAGTTTATGTATCATCCCCTGAGCTGGGACACCTCTCAGGCCAGACTGTGGCCATCCACTGGTAAAGCTGATGAAGGAAAACTGCTGTCTGTCTGCAAAGACTGACAGAATCAGTGTCCATTTGGAGAGACCAATGAAGGGAATCACTGTCTGTCTGCAAAGAACAACAAAGGGAGACATGAGTATTTGTGATCTCTAGGATTTTCATAAAAATACCTGAATGCCCAAATTTATTATCAAATGTAGAAAATCAAAAACTTTATTACAGATTAACCTTTATACCTGTGTATAGCTCTGTGCATGTGCGTGTGTCATTTTACTTAGTGAGCTTTAACTTTCTGTGAATCACTGTATTTGCTATAACCATTTACTGATTTCAATTAGTTAAGCATTGCTATTTCAAAAGTTACTGTATCAGTACTAAATACTTGAATTGCTGCTGTCACCTCAATTTACATAAGGACACAATACTGCACTGAGCACCCCACTGAAGTCCCAATACCCAAATTTTCTTAGGCATAAACTGTTGACCACGTCTGGGACTAGGGGTAGATCTTACCTTATTCTCTGAAGAAGTCTAGAGGGCAAGGGAGTCTATTCTGAACCTCATAACTGAATGGGAGGATATCCTTCATCCTTCATCCTATATCCCAGAGCTCTCTGATAGGCAAAAAATGTTGCCTGGGTCTAAGATTGGATCTAGCTACACATAGGCACCTCTATGAGTAAGAGTTTAGAGAGCAAGGGGGTCCATTCTGAAACCCTAGTAACTCAATAAGGGAGCACACCTTCCACTCCCAATCCCTATGAAAATCACCTTAGCCCAACTCCAGGTCACTTTCACTGTGTGTAAACATATATATACTTTCATACAAATAGTGTAATCCAATTGCTTTTAATCAAGTTGATCCATAGCAAGTTATGTAGTGATCTTACCATCAAATTGAACCTTGATTAATCTTTGCTGTTTTTTGCTAAGTTTTATCAAATTTATTACGCCATGTCAAATTATTATCTATCTTAATACATTGTATTGTTGCCTTCATTTGAGTGAGGTGCATTCCACTCACTCCACAGCAAACAGAATCTTAAATTAGGACTCTGTAACAAGTGATTTAAGAGGGAACTCTATTACACAAAGTCAAGGTAGTCAATGCAAACATACACAGTAAAATAACTGAAGTCAATGTGTGTCAAAATGTGAAAACTTTCATGCCTTTCTTCATTGAAAGAGCATTTGAACTATAACAGAAGTTGATGTCTTCTTCAGATTCTTAATTATGAAACAGAACTAATGAAATGAAATTCTGCACAACACTTTCTAATGAAGATAGCATTAGATTAGACTTTGAACGTATTCCTATTTTTAACACTATAAAATTTCCAAAGAGGCATTACTTTAAATCCATCAAAATCTTTAGGAATTATTTTAGGTTATATTTACATATCTCTGCTGTAACAAATTAACTAATTATACATGCAATCACTTATGCAAGTGGCCTGGTTGCTGCAGGTTTTGGTGCATTTACAGTTATATTAAGACTGTAGTTACTTAGGCAAATACATACAGAAGGCATTGAATTGAGCTGGCAATTCACTTACTAATAATTTCTAAAGTTATTTTTCCAGAGTATTCTAGTAATTGCAGACCTCCAGCATACCAAACATATCCTATGTCACTAAAGAAACTGGAAACCTCTAGAGTCAACTGTCCAGTGATTTTCTCTTTCTTTCAGCAACTTATCAAATAAGTTGCAAATTTTATCTGTTTTGAACAAAATTGGTTTTCAAAAACTATTTTTTCCAGTTGCATTTTTCCAAGAAGTACTAGAACCTCAGCCTTTTCTTCATCTGTTGCTACTAGCAAGAGGATCTTCAATACCATATGACATCATGCTCAATATATAAACAGGGAGTGCTGACCAGGGGTCGTTGGAGGGATCGTAGTTCAAGAAGAATCTGGTCATCAGGTTCTGTGTGGTGAGGAACTGCAACTGTGCATCACTTGCTTTGTATGATCTTTTATTATTATTATTAATATCTCTTCTTTCCTTCTTTAGTCCTATTAAATGTCCTTAACTCAACCCACAATTTTGTTTTACCATTTTCTTCTGATTCTCCTCCCCATCCCACCTTGAGTGAGCAAGCAGCTGCGTGGTGCTTAGTTGCTAGCTGGGCCTTAACCAAAACACCAGCTTTCTTTAATAGTAGTATCACAGGTTTATTCTCATCTATGTTTTATTCCAAATAAACCTCACAAAAAGCCAGGACATGTGAGTTGATATAATAACATGTCTCCCTCAGGACATTTTTTTCATCCTTAGGTGAATCTACGGAAAAACAGTTGTTTCACACAAGTTTGGATTTTAAAGACCAGAATAACTACCGGTCAGAAATTAAGAGAAGTATCTAGGGACTACAGATGTTTATAGTTTTTATGATTTTTTTTTATTATCCAGATAGGTAAAAAAGACACATAGCATAAGAATAGGCAAGTTTGTCATTAAGTAGATTTGAAGATCATGGGACCCTAGATATAACACAGAACACCACTTGTAGACCTTGATGGCCTCAAGGATTTTGCCATCAATGGAAGGTATAATGCATGTGCTGTTAGCCTACACCTATTGACATGGTACAGAATTTTACTCCTTTATACAGATTTACAGGCTATGTTTGCAGTTACTGTTAGTTTCATGAAGGATGTAAATGCATTAAAGGAAAAGGTGTTAAAAATAACAAGGAAGTGGGGAAAAAAAAAGTAAAAATCTAGAAATCATTTACATACAGGAGTAGAGATTTTTGTTAAAGGCTACAAATAGGGCAGTCATTTTGAAAAATGTCCTGGCATTCAGAAGTGGTTACTCCAGCATGCATATTAATCTACTATTTCTGACTCCTTCCAAGGAAGCCTTGCCTTTAGTGGGGTTCAGATGTGCACATTGTCTTAATTTTTTCCTTCTGGCTAAAGTTAGATTAACTATTATCATACTTATGTTTATGCTGCATATCTGAAAGCTGGTAAAGTTGCACTGAGAAGCAGTAAACAGTGTGTCAGGTCATACTGAAGACAGCAGTCATTTAACCCTGATCTTTTTAATTCTTTTTTTCCTCAGAAGGTGCTTATACCCCATAATAAAGTTGACTTTCAATCTTTTAATTAGATAATCTGGTTTAACAAAATGGCAGAGAAAGAAGATTATTCTGCAGGTGAAATGTTATTATATATATAGGACCTGTGATTAATAGTCTACTCTTTTCTGATAGTCATGCCTGGTACCAATCATTATAGAATGCAAGGTAAATACATTTTTGCCTTTATAATTTTATTTATAACTATTGACTTCTTTTAGTAGATCTCTAAATTATACGCTTCACCATAACAATGACTAGATGCATTCCAGCATATAGCTACATTTTTACTTAGAAACCAGTAACAAACAGTCTTCATAAATTTATTTTTCTTAAGGTCTTCAGGTCATTTATTGCACAGTTCCATCTCTCAACAAATAGCTCAGGTATAGTAAAGATTACTGTCAGTGAAAACAGGCTGTTCAGGTACAATAATAAGCTCACAGCACTGTGGGTGTTTCATAGAAACATGGCTTTCACCAGGTCCTCTGGGAAGAATAACATGCTCTTACTGAGGGGTTTATTTGGTCTGGTGATGGTTATTTCACAGTAGCTACTGTCTTTTCAACAAATAAACTTTCTTTCTTGTACTTCCGGTATAAATTCCTGAAAAGGCAAGATTAATGCTTTGTGATTCTAGACCCCACTAACGTGAAAAGAAGAAACCTCATTTTCATTTCAGTGTTCCACAAAACAAGTAACTCATACTGAAGGTTGCATTAGTATAGAATCATAGACTCCTCAAGGTTGGAAAAGACCTTTAAGATCATTGAATCCAACCACTAACCCTACTCTGCCAAGTCCACCACTAGAACATATTCCCAAGCACCACATCTATATGGCTTTTATACATATTCAGGGATGGTGACTCAACCACCTCCCTGGGCATCCTGTTCAAATGCCTTACAACCCTTTCAGTGAAAAAAGTTCTCCTAATGTCCAGATTAAACCTCCCCTGGTGCAACTTCAGGCCATTCCCTCTTGTGCTGTCACCAGTTACTTGTGAGGAGAGACCAGCACCTACCTCTCTACAATGTCCTTTCATGCAAGTCTTTCTGCCAAATCATTTTGGACTAGATTTGTAAAAGACTACATAGGTCTTTCATGTGGACAAAGAGGCACCTAAAAGTCAACACGCTTTGAAAAATTAGCTCATTGAGCCTGAGTCAGTTAACAGATTTCTGCACAAGGATTTTGTTCTCATGGTGGAAACTCAGCATACAATATGAAGGGTATGCTGTGTTTACTAAACAGTTCAGGGCTACACTTTTCCATCAGTCAGAACTGTGACCAGTTTATGTAAACAGCCAGCACTCAAGAAAGAAAAGTTTGGATGAAAAGGTACAGTGCCAGGCTACTAGGGTGACTGCAGCAGGGAGATTTCTGTATGGAAGGACACTGAAAACATATTCACCATTTAAAGAGTCCTGAAATACTGATGATCATCCCTGCAGGATAAAGGAAGTAGTCTCTTCTAAAATTGCAATGAGCAAAACTTTTTAATAAAATACCTGAAATCACTTTTGGTAGGTCTTTTTG
>JAAGNO010026778.1:0-29300 GCA_033439905.1 Ceryle rudis | reverse complement strand
TCAAAGGCAATAGTCATATAAAAAGAAAAAAGAAAGAAAAAAAAAAAAAAAAAAAAAAAAAAAAAAACAAAGAAAGAATTACATATAGACAATCTACTTGAGAATATGAGAATTAAGGTCCCTGAATAGCTTGTTTTCATATTCTTATTTAAATATTGTTCATCATTAAAGTCATAATAGAATAGCAATTTTATAAATTGTTGATTATGTGTCGCTGAACTGTGAACTCTTCCATTCAACTCTAATCCAAATCTCCAGAGGAATTGTAGCTGCTACATGGAATGAAAAGAGGTTTCCTTGCTATTATTTAATCATCTTATCTGCTATCTATTATCTACAGTAGTAAGAGCAAAGTTCAAAAGCTGTAAGTCCCTCTTTAAATTAAATACCATTAACTTTAGCCCCACTTCAGATTTTCTTGAGATGTCTAAAAATAAATGCCGTCCTTGGATATATTCAATAGGTAATTAATCCTCACTTGCAAGTACTAAGGCTGAAATAAAGCACTGAGCATGAAACAAAAGTTTACAGGAATACTATATCCTTTTGTGAGAAAAATAAAAAAAATTCTCATTGGATTTGGGGAATTTGCTTATTAATCCAAATTCTTCCACCTTTCTGGTATGAATGCTAAGATCACTTCCTTCCTAGTCTGTTTAAATCCTATTCATTCCTGATTTAGTGTCAAGGGAATATTCTATCTCAGAATCTTCAAGTGCCTGCCTGTCCCCAGCTCCTTATAAAGGATTTTCTGATATTGTTACAAGGGAAAGATCCACCAGCATTCCTTCTTTTCTGCCAACTTCTGACATATTTCCAACTAGTATTCACTCATTCAGTTTGACATTATTAACTGATTTTCTCAAATGAATTAATAGTGTTCTACAAGTTTGGGGCCAATTTATGGTTAGCCTTGATGCATATATTAATGGGACAGTAAAACCTGACAGTGACAGAAAAGCTGTGATTCATCTAAAGGTGCTAAGAAGCACATTCCAAAAGCAGGCAGAAAGTGCCTCCAGCAGAATTATCTAACAGTGATGAACTATCAGAGATGGAATTTGGTTATGACTTAACGCACCTCTCTGCACTGGCAAAGATACCCTGAACTATATCCAGGCAACAGTAGAGGCTGCTCATTTTATTCTCTAATGCTTTGAAATTATGCCTTCTAAAGAGATAACATCTCTGGACAGTACTCTTTGTATTATATTATGTGACCTTTCCTTCCTTGTAAAATCTCTGACTTTTAAAGACTAGAGTAGATGTCATCAACAACAGTTTTGTTGGCTTTTAAATCTCTTATTGCAAGATAATTTAAAAAAGATGGGAAAATAAAATGCCTCATCATGATTATTGCTTGCTATTAAAAAAAAAAAGGAAAATTACTAATATACCCTCTTTTAAAGGAAATTTTAAACAACTAAGTCCTGCACATTTTCAAATATTCACATTTCTCAATATTCTCAGTGCCTGACTGTATATGCAGGATGTTGTTGATTTTATTTCTTATCAAGGATCAAATGCCTGGGAAAACAATAGGCCAGTGTAGCTGGAAAATTTTTCAATAAAACTGCCATTCCATTCCAGGGACACAGATTCCAACATTTTAACTTCTCACTTCTGCCAGAAACAACCATTCCTCTGAGTCTGTTTAAGCTAGAAGTATTTGAATGAGATCTATTAATTTTATTTGACCTTAACTACTGCACAGTTAAACTTACATTAAGTGAATTGTATTATGCCAGTCTTTGCTATGTCACTAACAAAGAAATAGTTTATTTCCAACATTCTTTCTGGTCAATCCAAAGAAATTAAAACAAATAAACAAACAATTTATTTAGGCTGTCGCATCCTCCATGACCCTTTGCTGACTTTGCCTCTGAGGTTCCATCACTCTGAAAATCAGTTTAATGTGGGCACATTTGTGATATTACCCCTCTGACTCTGAAATCTATCAAGTTTATGGCAATGAGGAATATCTATGAAAGCAGTAAGACAGGTTTGCATGTTTCAAAGTCATGCGTATAAAGCTCTTTTACTACATATCCTTATGCATGATGGAATTCTCCCTTTTGTGGGAGGGCAAGATCAGATCCTTCATACATGTCTCTCAACAATGGGGGTAAAAAAGAAAAATAGGTTGTTAGTATAATGGGGGTGTGTGTGTGTGTCAAATCAACTGTTAACAAAGAGCAAGCAATGATGGACTGTGCTCTTCACAGGAAATTCATTAAGATAAGGGATCTACAGATAATGAAAAACTTGTGTATTTATACAATTTATATCACCTGCATGTTTTGATCATTTTTCTGCTTTCTCTGGGCAATGGGGACTATCAGGAAGCTCTTTAGTCATATTTTTAATCTGTAAATCTCCTAAAATATATATTACAGTGTATACAGGAAATTAACAAATATGTAAGTCACCAAGACAATAAGAACAAATCTTTGTTTCAGTATGAATTTTAACAATTCCAGCTAACAATTGACCAGGTAATTACCAGCTAATGAGATAATCAACAGATAGTAGAGTGGTTTATCACCTCAGTTAATACATAAGATTTTATGCCTCCCTGACATAACATGCACAGACTACAAGTAACAGGATTCACAATTTGTAATCATGACATCATTTAGGTAAATTACAAGTGGATATGTTTGAGGGAGCTGAATTAAATATAAACACTGAGGTAAAATTATTTTAGCTTATTTAGAGATGATATTAAGATCTGTAGCAAAACTGCTATACTCCCTATAGGAAACATGCACAGCTAAAAGCATGCCAATATGGGTTTTAAGGGGGGATTAAAAACACTGGAGATGTGGTGGCTAGGACTGACTGATGATAAGGAAATATCAATAAAGGAGAGTATAATAAAAATTTAAAGGAAGTTTAAAGTAGTGTAACCAGAGAAAATTTAGTTGGAAAGAAGAAATTCAGTATTCTTGAGGATGCAGGTTCAATGTGGCAGAATCAGAAGGGGAAAACATACATAACAATATTCATAGCTGAGAGAAAAGACTGCAACTGTTCAGCACTGGACTTGGGTGAAAGGAGTGTTTTGGTCAAGTAACACAGCTCCAAATGGGAGTTTTGCCTATGTTGTGCAGCTAACAGGGAAAAAAAATATGTATTACCATGTGACCCATTCCTATAGAAAACTCTGTAGTTTCTCTTTCATGGTTTATAAACAGTACTAACGTAATATAATTCTGTAATTCAATGCCTCACAATTTGTTTCATATGTATCTATGTTAATGTCAAGGTTTAGGGTCAGGACCATCCACTAGACCTATAACAGACTCTCACTGTTAATAATGGAGAGAGACTTTTCTATTAGAAAAGATAGGACAGGTTTAATAAAAATAAAAATAATAATAAAATGGAATATATACAAATATATATAAAACCAGTATCGAAACCAAACACCCTGATGGGAATTATGTCACCACTGATGCTGTGGAGCAGACACTGGGAACATCCCAGCCTGGAATCAGTGGCAGATGTGAACAGGATTCTGGAACTGAATTCAGGAACACAGAGATTTGGATTGAAGGCAGAATGGACAGAGTCCTCCTCAGATGCTGGCCTTTGAAGAAAAGCTTAAAACTCATGATTCCTAAGCTTTATTCTGAATATGATGTATATAGGATATAATCCCTCACTGGTCGGTTTCGGGTCACATGTCCTGTACACTCCACATGTGCAGCCTTTTACTTTCTGCACTCCCCAGTGTGGTACACAAGATTGAGCAGTGACCTTTGTGTGCACACCAATCCTTGGTAGTAACTCTAAACATCGAACGTTATCACTGCTAGAAGCAAACACTGCGAAAATATGTCGTTAACTTCAGAAAGTGCAGTAAGTTAGAAAAGACTGAGGTGAAAAGTAAAATCACTGAATTGAATTAGTTCTGTTCTCACTCAAACCAGGACAGTTAATGATTTATCCAATAATGTAGTTCTAATTAGCAAAAGAAGCCTGTATATTCCCTGACACAGCTCTCTAGGCTCAGTGCTGATTACTCCTTTCTTACTTTTCTAACAAGGTATGTTTGTGTATGTGTATGGATAGAATTATATTTTGGAGAAAATGTATGTGATCAGATTTGAAGGTTCTCAATACACTTTGAAAAGCAAAAACTGAAAAGTCTCATAAAGTGTGATGAAGCAGTGGATATAGAACTTTCACATTTCAGTGTTTGTCTTTCATGCATTAACTCCACTGTAGAACTGCACTGGAAAATATTGCTGTGAAGTGGAAAGATTTGGACTAACTTCATAAGGAAAACATTGTTAGAATCATGTATAACTGAATGAATTGGGAGATATACTGCAATCATCTGGGAATTCAAATAATACAAGAAAGTACTGAAAAGTGTGTATTCTTTATCAAGCATTTTCCTTTTCCAACTGCTTTGGGGCTTTGGTATAATATCACTGGATCTTTAAAACTATGGTCCATTCAGGCACTAATGTTCTAAAATTCTTATTTAAAATGCTGGCATTGGAATAAGCTTACTTTGTTATTAAGGAAACAACATCCTTGCTTATATGAAACAAAAACAAAGCAACAAAACCCCAAAGCACATTTCTTTAAACTAGTGGTAAAATGTAGTTCTTACAACTGGCTGTATCAGGTCATGTTCCACAGAGCTATCAAATTCAAAAGTTATTTTTGAACACTCACTGCCAGTGGGCTTTTACCCACAAGCAGCGAGTCCTTTACTGCTATCCGTGGGAAGAAGTCAGTGGCAGGTGTTCTGCTTCTGGCATATCTCTGCTTCAGAATTTATGGGATTCTTTCTTTTTCCAAGGAAGCTTTCATTAAATGCTGTTACAGCTCTCTATGAATAATCAACAAGCGTAGATTGAAATATAAAAGAAGAAAAGAATTCCTTTTCCCTGCATATTCTGAACAGAAGGAATACATTATCCTAAAGCTCATTGCAGAGAAGAATGATGCTGTGTACGGTACCATTTATGGTTATAGTAAGGAACAGGTTTCTGATAAAACAAGCTGTTCATTAGAATGCCATTGGCAATAACAGTAAGTAGTATGTAACTAGACGTTTCTGCAAGCCTTAAAGGTATTCTGTGCTCATGAACAACCCTTAGGATATCCTTTCAAAAAAACTGTCAACTATTTTTGCCTCAGGAAACTATAGGTGTCCTGTACATTAAGTTTATGATATGAAGAGATTTATCTCAGTGTGCTGGTTTTGACTGCAGTAGAATTAATTTTCTTCACAGTAGCCAATATGAGGCTATGTTTGGGATTTTTACTGAAATCAGTGTTGATAATTCAAGGATTTTTTAGTAATTGCTGATCAGTGCTTGTACAAAGTCAAGGCCTTTTCTGCTTCTTACACCACCCCATCAGCAAATAGGCTAGGGATGCACAAAAATTTTGGAGGGGACACATCTGGGACAGCTGACCTCAACTGACCAAAAGGATATTCTATACCATATGACATCATGCTCAGCAATAAAATTAGAAGGAAATTTGGCTGTGAGGGGCCACTTCTTAGGGACTGAGCATTGGTCACTTTGTGGTGAACAATTTGTTTTATTTTCATTGTTTATCTTTCTTGGGTTTTATTTGTCTCTCTTTTTCTTTTTCATTACAATTATTATTATATTTACTTATTAAATTATGAAACTGCTCTTTTCTCAACCCAGGAGTTTTCTCACTTTTAACCTTCCAGTCCTTTTCCCCCTTTCCTTCTGGATGTGGACAGTATGGTGCTTAGTTGATGACTGGGTTTAAACCACAATACTCAGGAATAGATAGAAATCAAAACGGAATTTATTCTGGTGTCTATCTCTCAGCCTACATAAATTTCATTCATACCCACAGTTACTTATTTAAAACTAGGAAAAACTCTACCTTTTTTTTTTTTTTTCCATTCTATCAACAAAACGTAGCTCCACTTTTAAGATCTGCATATTGCATATTAATTCTGTCTAACTGAATGACATGAGTAGCATCAGGTTATTCCATCACAGCAATAAAATTAAATTCATTATCACACACAAAACTGATAATTCTTCGTTACCATTTGAAAATAAGTACGGAATTTAATTAAGAGAATGAATTGATGTCATGATAATGGAAAATAAATGTAGGAAAATGAATTTCTAATGGAATTTTGTTGTAATGTGATTTTTGTAATGGATGTTTATTTGCCTTATAGGTTTCGTAAAAGTTAAAAATCATTAATTTCTTTAGGGAAATGTCAATATAAATATAAAAAGTGTTACCATCTGAAAGGTATGGATATTTCATTGCACATAACAAAGGCTATTTCATGCAATAAGTACTTACATAGGTAGATCACATAAAAAGACATCAAATAGAATTATATGGTATATATTAAAGCTTATATTGTAGGCATGTTTATATGATCTTTTGGCAAGCAATCCTGCTCTGCTCCTGCTTTGAATGGAGATGAGACAGTGTTGATATGAAAACCCGAGAACAATGCTGGCAAGATCTCTTAACAGCAGAAAGAACTGTGACATGAATTAAAAAAAAAAAAAAAAAATCAAGCTTCTTGTGCTTGCCTCCAGCTCTTCAACACCTCCCTTTCTGAGTTTTGTCAGGACATCCCTCATCCTACAGGCCTCTTGCAACCTTTGCTCGACTTCCTTATGTCTAGGTGGACTGCTTTTGACATAAGGAGGTAACCCTCAGAAAACCGACCAGCTGTCCTGAAAACTCCTCCCTTTCCTCTAGGACAATGCTTCCCTGGAATTCTTTTGAGAAAGTCCCTGAACAAGCTACGGTCTCTGGAAGTCCAGGTTTGGGACATCACTATTTGCCCTCCTCCTTCCACAGCTCACTGTTACTACAGTCAAGAGTGCTCACAACCTTCACATCACCAACCAGTTCTCCCTTGGTTTTAGGTATGAGGTCCAATGGAGTGCTTTCCCTAAGCAGCTCCTTTATCTAGAAGTTATCATCAATACACTCTAGAAATCTCTGGTGTAAAGAAAAGAAGCAGCAGGAAACTGATTACTCTGAGATGCGATCTGCTTCTTTTCTTTTGCTCTAGACAACTCATCAAAACTAATATACTTTTACAGCAAGTTATGAGGCATAAAACTGCATAGACATGCCAGAACTCTCAATGTGCTCAGTGAATGTCTCTTACTGAACTTTATGGTAACAAACAGAATACGAAAGCTTCCTATGTGAAGTGCTTAGTAGTTTAAAAAGGAAAAAAAATAAGCCAATTTATTTCTTGTCGTGATGCCAAGACTGATAAGTTGTAAGTTTATCTAACTAGTCATGCAAGTATAATCCTTGGAAGAAAGAGTTGAAAAAAGAGTGTTATGTGTAACAAAGATAATGTGAGCCCTAATTCAGATGTGGTCACTCAAGACTGGTGGTTGGTTTTCTCACTGTAGCATGTGTGAACTAAACCATACAATGTGAAGTAGTAATTCTTAATTACTCATATTTCAAGAGAAACAGCCATTCTATTAATTTAGTTAAGTACATTTAGGTATTGCTTAGATCAGCAGTTTATCACAGAAGAGGAATAATTCTGTTTATGACAGATTATTCAAGCTCTATCTACAAATCTATAAACTGGTTTATATTAATTATTCTTGACCTATGTAAGGCATACAACATTTTTTTGAATTATTCCATTTATTAGTGCCTTTTTATATTCCTAGGTCTTCCATTTTTACTAAAAAGACCTTTTCATTTCAAGAAGTCCACTAGTGACCTGAAGTGAGTTTACCACTAACAGCATTGTGCTTTCTCTTAAAAGACAGTATTTTAACAAAAGGTAAGCCCCTCTTCCAATTCATTTAAACTATTTATAACAAATATTTTTCACAGGCAAACATTCTGAGTTTATTCATCCAGGAAAATGTATATTTAGTGGAATATCTTCCACTTTAAGCAGGAGATCATTAGGCTCTCTTATAGGCATGCATTTCACAGTCGTAAAATTGCCTCTGTAGAGGTTCTGTCTTATACATAGATGAGATCTACCTGTATTTTAATGAAGTTCCATCTTGTTGGAGGAGCAAAGCCGTCAGTTTCAGCTAAGGTGTTCAGTTAAACTTTTCAATCTGTGCTAAACCATATAGACTCCTGTAGTCTAATGCATAGCTGCATATAAAACTACTTTCTGCCAGATTATAATACAACCACAAAAAGTCCTTGATAGAATTCTAAAGTTTATGGTTCGATTTTTCCCAACTGTTTTGCATTCTTGCAAGTTTCCACTAAGACAATCATTAATTCTCTCAACTCCATTACAGGTACCCTAAAATGTGAACACAATTTACATAATCTCTTAGACTCCTTTCTGATTGATAATTATTATAATTATTATTATTATCAAAGCATGATTCATATCATTATGAAAAGGAAAATGTAAGATGAAAATGCAGGGAAACAAAGCATGACAATGAGTAGAAAAACAATGTCTAGTCTAATACAGTCCTACATAGCTATTGAAAGAGAATAGAAACAATATAGGTCTTCCAGTGACCATTCTTGAGCTGAATGAGACAAGGACAAGTGAAGCAGAGAGAGAGCAGCCATCTCTCTCTTTGGAATGCAGCCAGCAGAGAGACTGCACAGGAAGGAAAAGGTAAGCACCTGCACAAGGTGTGCACAGGTGGACAACGTGTTACGTCAGGTGGCTGAGTTACAGGAAACAGTAATTAGAGGAGCATTAGAGGAGCAGAGGCAGACACTGACAGGTGGCTTTGGAACCAAATTCCAGCAACAGGCACCACTGCGGATGAAGCACCCTGGACCCTGGTGTCCCACAAATGCAGATCTCCACCACAGTCTCCACCCTCCAGCATCTCAACTAGAAATAGGTTTGAAGTTTTAACAACAGCAGGCACCCACAAGCAAGACCCACAAGGTACACGTGAACCAACAGCATGCAGCAGATATTACATAAAGAAATGATGCTTGCTTGTAGTAGGATTGTCAAAAGGCACAGAAGCACCCATATGCTGATCTGACAGGGAGTCATGTGAAGTATGCTATCTTCCTGGAGCTAAGATACATGTTACAAGAAAGTGCCACACCTTGTTAAGAGCACAAAATAATATCCACTATTACTCTTTCATGTAGGCACAAACAACACCAAAAGCTCAAACTTAGGCAGAATCAAGAAAGACTATAAGGCCCTGGGGGAAAAAGTGAAGAATTTTGGTGCCCAATTATCTTTTCTTCCATATTACCAGTTCAAGGACTGGGAGCAGACAGGAACAGACACATAATACAGACCAACCTCTGGCCATGCGGCTGGGATCATCATGAGGGTTTTGGCTTTTACAATAACAGGACCTTCTATGAGGGCTACAACGTGCTAGGAAGGGATGGAATGCACCTGTCTAAAAGAGGCAGGGGAATCTTTGGCAGCAGGATCGCCAGATTTGTGATGTGGGCTTTAAACTGAAGGACTCGGGGTGAGCGATACAAAATGGCAATGCCCACACCACCATCACTACTACAACCAATTGGGTAATAAATCCGGCCAACCAGAGTAGCCTAATATGTGCCTCAGCTGTCTCCCTAAATGAGAATTAAAAGATCAGCCACTTAAAGTGTATGTATACTAATGCAGACAGTATGGGAAACAGAAGGAACTGGAGCTTCATGCCCAATCAGAAAGTTACAATATCATAGGAATAACCAAAACATGGTGGGTCAACGCACATGACTGGGGGATCATGACAGGTGGCTATAGGCTATTTCATAAAGACAGGCAGGGTAGAAGATGAGGAGTTGTTACACTATATCAAAGACAACCTTGAAGAAGAACCTTGAATGCAGAGAAGTCAACTACGGTAATAGTGGAAGCCTTATCAAATGCTTCTGGGTCAAAATCAGAGGGGTCATCTCCAAGGGAGACCTTACAGTAGGCATCTGTCACTGACCCCCAAGCCAAGACAATAAGACCAATGAAGTAATACTTGGGTCAATTAAGCAAGCTTCAGGTCAACAAAACCTGGTTCTTCTGGGAGACCAGAAATTTGCTGGAAAAACAACACAGCAGTTCACCTGTTGTTCAGTTCATCAAGTTCCTGGAATGCTTAGAGGACTCATCCACATACTTGGTTGGAGGTGCCAACCAGGAATGGGGCACTGCTGGACTTGCTGCTCACTAACCAAGAAAACATGCTCTGTAATATCTCGGTTAGTGACAGCCTTAGCCGCAGTGATCACAATATTGTGGAGTTTGGGATACCGCTGAGGACACTGAGGATAGTTTCAAGACAAAGATTTTAGACTTTAGAAGAGCAAACCAGTTTGCTCAGGGATCAGCTTGAAGGGATCCCATGGGAACCTTCCATGGAGGATAAAGGATCTAGTGAGCGCTGGGAGTTTTTCAAGAACAGTCTCCTAGATACACAAAACTAGTTCATCCCCTCTAAAGGCACGGGAAACAGGTGGAGCAAGAGACCTCCTTGGCTTAACTGTGAGCTTCTGGGTCTGCTCAGAACCAAAAGGGAAAGACTGAAAAGAGATTGAGACTGCCAGAGACTGAAAAGTGGAACATTACCTGCTGAAAATTACAAGGGCATTGACAGGGTATGCAGAGATCCAGTTAGGAAATCAGAAGCTCATCTTGAACTAAAATTGGCCACTGATGTCAGAAACTTCAAGAAAGGCTTCTTCAGATACATTAACAGCAAGCAGAAACAGGAGGAGACTATTGATCAACTATTAAAACAGGAGAAGTGAACTAGTCACCAACAACACAGAGGTCCTCAACATTTTCTTCAGCTCTGTCTTTTCCAGTGTTGTTGGGTCCCAGGCCAAGGGAACAAAAATCCAGATTATGCAGACACAGTACCACCATCAGTGAAGGAAGAGTGTTAACTTTTACAGGAGCTTGACCCATACAAATTTATGGGCCTGGATGCCATCCACCTGAGGGTGTTAAGAAAGCTGGCCGATGTCATTGAAAGGCCACTTCCCATAATCCTTGAGAAGTCATGGAGATTGGGAGATGTGCCTGAAGACTCGAAGTAGGCTAATGTAACTCCTGTCTACAAGAAGGATTGTAAGGAGGACGCAGGTTATGACAGACCCATTAGCCTCACTTCAATCCCTGGGAAAGTTATGGAGAAAATCCTCCTGGGGATGATAAGTAAACTGAAGCATGTGATTGGGAAAAGCCACCATGGATTCACCAGGGACAAATCGTGCTTGACAAACCTGATTGCCTTCTACAACAATAACCCGCTCAGTTGATGCAGGGTGAGTGGTCAATGCTGTCTACCTGGACTTCTCCAGTGATTTTGACATGGTCCCCCACAGCCTCCTCCTAGAGAAACTGACATGTTACAACCCAAACAAGTGGCCTGTGGGGTGGGTGGGGAACTGGCTGACCCGCCATACACAGAGGGTGGTAGTTAATAGATCTTTCTCAAACTGGCAACCAGTCACAAGCAGCATCCCCCAGGGATCAATACTGGGCCCAGTGCTGTTCAGTATCTTCGCAAGTGACCTGGATATTGGGATGACACCAAAATGAGTGTCCAGAAGTGAGAGACACCCTGTAGGAAGACCTGGACAGGATGGAGGAGTGGGCTAGCAGGAACCTTATGAAGTTCAATGGAGACAAGTCTAAGGTCTTGCACCTGGGAATACACAACCCAGGAATGAAGCTCCGACTGGGATCTACCTGTATGGAAAGCAGCTCTAGGGATAGGGACCTGGCAGTCTTGGTGGATAACAAGCTCAACATGAGTGAACAGTGTGCTGCAGTGACAAAGAAAGCAAACCAGATACTGGGTTGAATTAACAAGGGCATCAACAGAGATAAAGAAGTCATTATCTCCCTCTACTCAGCACTGGTCAGACCGCACCTGGAGTACTGCGTTCAGTTTTGATCCCCACTATACAAAAAAAGATGCGGACAGGCTGGAGAGGGTCCAGAGAAGGGCCATCAGGATGATCAGAGGACTGGAAGACCTGACATATGAAGAGAGGCTGAGAAAACTGTGTTTGTTCATCCTAGAAAAAAGAAGGTAATAAGGTTTCCTCTAAGCCATGTACCAGTACATAAAAGGTGGCTACCAAGAAGATGGAGACTCCTTTTTTATAAGGAGTCATATGGAAAAGACAAGGGGTAATGGGTACAAGTTACTCCTGGGGAGATTCTGATTGGACTCCAGCAGAAAATTTTTCACCTTGAGAACAATTAGACATTGAAATAATCTCCCAAGGGAAGTGGTGGATTCCCCTACACTGGACAGTTGTAAGACTCA
Organism: Ceryle rudis; assembly: GCA_033439905.1. Lineage (NCBI taxonomy): Eukaryota > Metazoa > Chordata > Aves > Coraciiformes > Cerylidae > Ceryle > Ceryle rudis. Next base: position 17,034 of record JAAGNO010026778.1, on the reverse strand, counting down.
GCTTGACATGGTGCTGGGCCATTTAATTTAAACTATGTATTATATATATATTTTTTTCAATCTTGAAAGGTTGGACTATATAATCCTTGAGATCTCCTCCAACCTAGTATTCTATGATTGTATGAATAGAAAAATACAAAAATATATAACTTCTTTAAAAAGAACTTGATTCTTAGATTTATATCAATGATATTTCTTGTTACTATTGATATCAAGATGGTTGAAAACACTTCCTCTAGTTTCTAATGGTAACTTTAATCTAGGAGATTTCAATACACTTTGTATTGGAAGTGGTTTTATGGTGAAGGGGAGAAAAGAATCAATAATAGTACCCAGCAAACTCCCAGAGCGAAGGGAAATTGACCTTCCTCTTGAGCAAAAAGCCCTTTACAGTAACCTTTCACATTTACATTGAACTTACTCCTTCATATGTGAATAATTTCCCTTGAACTTTTTTCATACAGAGCTGGAGGACAGCCAGTTGCAGATGTATGAAATGTAAAATCACTTGAAGCAACATGGCTTTGCATTTACTGTAAACTGAAAAACTGTTCCCAAGTATGATGGAGGAGAAGGGGAAGGTGAAAGGGAAGAGGGAAGAGGGAAGAGGGAAGAGGGAAGAGGGAAGAGGGAAGAGGGAAGAGGGAAGAGGGAAGAGGGAAGAGGCTGAGTATGAGATGTTCCTGAAGTTTACTTGATTTATTTTGTTAGCCAGACATAAAAAGAGATATATTTTTGAACACAGGCTGTTCAAGACAGAAATAATCACCTGAATTGGAATGTCAAGTAAGGTTGTGGTTCAGTAAGAAGTTTCAGTTCATTTTTGTAACCCTTTATTTTTATCTGCACTGCAGGAATAATACTATTTTTCTCATGTTTTTGAAATCTTCATAAGGATTTAAAAAAACCAATTAAAATTAAAATAATGACATATATGTATTATATATGCTTATTCCTCTGTCTTCATTATGTCTGTGCTCTAAGAATTAATTTTTACTATGCCACTACTAAATTATGCTTACATAAATACTCAAATTTTTTCAATAGAATACTGCAAAACATTCATTAATTTCTTGAAAAATCCAGTGAAAAACAGAAAACTTACAAAACCAACATGAGAAACAGAGCCAAATTCATACCTCTTCAGATAGAGAATTTCTGAAGGAAGATAACAGCAGGTATAAATTTGCTTATTTTCAGGCTGCAGGGGAGATAACACATTTTAATCAATCCTAAAGATATTTTTGCAAACCACTGAGCTCAATAAAAACTTTTAAATGGCATCCATGTTTCCTTACCAAACTATGAACTGGATTTGCAAACAAAAATCTAACTGAGCTGTATAAACTCTTACCTAGACTGTGTTTCTATTAATAAATTTAAACATGTTCAAGTTATTATCTATGTTAGAACATACAGCACACCTTAGTAAAAGCTGGTATGACTATTTGACCCAAGCTGTCTCATATTCCTCCAAATAAATATGTATCAAGACTTCATAATTAAAATGATGTGGAAGTGACTTCCCATACACACTCTGCAGGAAGATGTGGTATTTTGAACATGAAAACACTATTAGCATGGGTTTGGACATGTTAAGAATTCTTTTGGACGTGTTAAATCTATTATTATACATTTACTTATGAAGTATCACAACTCTAATAGAATTGTACCGCATGTATTTTACCTTTATCTGCAGGAAATGTTAATCAGGCTTGTCTGAGAGATGTAAGTTACTGTTTTTCTAGACTAAGTATAGGCAAACGAAACCTATTTCTGCCTTTACTTCTATAGTATAATTTAATGATCTTGCACAGTTTACTGTCCCAATACAGTCATAGAATCATAGACAGCCTTAGGTTGGAGGGGACATCTAAAGGTTATCTAATCCACCCCTCCTGAAGGAAGCTGGGACATCCTCGACTAGATCAGGTTGCTCAGAGCCTCATCAAGCCTGATGTTGAATGTCTCTAGGGATGGGGCCTCCACCACCTCACTGGGCAACCTGTTCCAGTGTTCCACTACCCCCATAGTAAAGAACTTCTTTCCTAATGTCCAATCTAAAACTACCCTTCTCTAGTTCAATACTATTGTCTCTCATCCTATTGCAACAAGCCCTTGTAAACAGTACCTCTCCAGCTTTCTTGTAGGTCTCCTTCAGGTACTGGAAAGCTGCTATAAGGTCTTCCGAGACACTTTCCTTCTCCAGGCTGAACAACCCCAACTCCCTCAGCCTGTCCTCGTAGGAGAGGTGTTCCAGCACTCTGATCATTTTCATGGCCCTCCTCGGGACCTGCTCAGGTTCGTGGCCCTCTTGTGTTGAGGACTCCAGAGCTGGATGAAGCACTCCAGGTGAGGTCTCACCAGAGCAGAGTGACAGAATAGCGTCTCTCGATCTGCTGGCCACACTTCTTTTAATACAGCCCAGGATGCCATTGGTCTTTTGGGCTGCAAGTGCACATTGTTGGCTCATGTACAGCTTCTTGTCAGACAGAATTCCCAAGTCCTTTTCCACAGGGAGCCTTTCTATCACCTCATCCCACAGCCTGCACTGATAATGAGGATTATTTCAACCCAGGTGCAGGACCCTGCACTTGTTCTTGTTGAACCTCATGAGGTTCACCTGGGCCCACTTTGCCAGGTTGTCCAGGTCCCTCTGGATGACATTCCATCCCTCTGGTTTATTGACTGCACCATTCAGCTTGGTGTCATCAAAATGAAGATATTCATCATCTACATATTGTTGTATCTTTAATCATTTAGCTATCTTATTTATATGGAATCAAACTAAGTGACCTACCCTAAGTAAAATTTCATAAACTACTTTCTTCTTCTTTTCTTTCTTTTTTTTATTTTTTTTTTAAGTGTATATAAACATTATTTAAATAAGGAATAAAGGAATCAGCATTAATACTGTATTATCCACATTACATATACCCTCTGCTTTCCTGCAGGTCAGCTTTGCAGATCACGGCCAATGACTTCCTAGTTATCATGTGAAGACACTGAATACACAAACAAAAATGTGCATAAAAGGTATACATAGGAGCTATTGCTTAACCAAATCAAGCTCCCCTGCCAACAAAAATTACACTAGATGAAATGTAATCAAAATTGTAATTAATGTTGATGCATCTTTTTAATCTAGAAACTCTTGCAAAAGTGTTATTTTTGAGTCTATTACTGTGTCCACTGTCCATCTCAGCTGTGAGGTTTTGAGGTCTTTTTGGGTTTGTTGTGTTCTTTTTTTTTTCCCTTTTGAGTTTCCCCTCTGCTACAAGGCAGCAATTTTTCATTGCTGCTGAAAGGAGGGTGTTCCAGCTGAATATAAGACACTATACAAAGCTTATACAAAGAAACATCTCAAAATATACAAAGAAAGCTGATCCTTTTCGTGGTAAGCTTTGGTATCTCAAGTGTCCCACATACAGTAGTTTTCTTCACATCTCCATACTTTTAGCAGCATAAATAGCTAGCGGAGAGCACCCATAAGAATTTATCTCAAAACAGTGTGCATTACAAGCCATATCTAGAGTCTGTTGCCTGTCAGAGTTTCTGTCACAGTCTTGTGTCCAAAGCTAAATGGTCTGTCACCCTCTGCATGCCTGTGACATGCCCACTCATCTTTTTAACTTTGCTGTTTCTTTCTTTAAAGGTTAGTAGCACACCATGCTGTTGGTCCAGCACTTCTTCCCTTCCTGCTGTGCTTGCTATATGATTACATAGTTTTATCCTACAGTACCAAAAGATAGGTTGCTTCGGTGTGTGACAATTTACACAACATTTTAAAGTGCTTTCTTTACTGTTAGGATAGGTAAGCTCTATTGTTTCACTGAAGAAATAGAGGTTAAAAAAAAGAAAGGGAAAAGAATAATGAAAAAAATATATGCTACTTTATATGAAATAATTATATTTTACTTTTATTGGTGAACCAATATTAGTTTTAATGGGGATCCTTCCTATTGTAGAATCAACGATAACTTTTTTTCAGCTTTCACTCTTCCTTTCCTCTCTATTCTTCATACTCTTAAAGTCTATATTTAGCATTACTTTTTTTATTCCCTCGTGATTCTGTTCGTCATTCCCTTCCACCAGCATAGTTCCCTCTCTTTTTGTGAACTCTACATAGAAAAATATTTGGTATTCATACAAAATTACCCTTGCTTTCTGCAAGACTTTCACACAACGCAACTGTCATCTGCTACTGGTTCTATTGGCTGTATGTCTCTTCCATCCCTCCTAACTTCATAATAATAAAGCAACATGAGATCCCAGACTTTAGATAGATAAGGAATAATCCCTTCAATGTTGTTATGAATGGAGCTGCAAGCTCACACCTTAGAGGATTACATTTCCTTGTACGCTCAAGATCCAAAGAAGCAAGCTGTAAGATGATGTCTAGTAGATGGAGTAGACTTGACACACACAGTAGGCTGGAGATGATACAACCTCAGAGACTGGGGGACCCAGCAGTATTTAGGCTCAGCAGAGTAAATCAAGGACTGAGAGGCTAATCCATGTCTGTAGTATGGTACTGTGTGTAATGCCTATTTGGTGTTACCTAGTAATGACAATATTATGTTTTATTTATAGCCTCTTCTGACCCAGAATCATGTTTATTTCTTTTATTATGTCTGAGCATCAGGCATGAAATATCAGACTCCTGAATAATTTTTTCTGGTCAGGATGCAATATTTTTTTCTTCAGTTAATATGCTTTCTTCCTTCCCTTTGTTATGAGAACTATTAACCTGCATTTCTTTTCATGAAAAATGTGTTTGCCATCAGCTATTCTTAGCATTTAAAAGACATAACTTTTGAGTTTTCCTTCTAATTCACTCGACCCAGAAAGTTAATTCTATCTGGAAAATGTGGGAAAAACCCCCAACAAACCAAAAAAACACAATCCCAAACAATCTCCTAGTGCTGACACAGACAGTTGCTATCAAATAAAGTAAAATAAATAATAATAAAGATAATAGTAATAAATCCCTAATGCCTTGGAATGTCTTTCTCTAGTTCTCTGTTTACAGATTCAAATTTTGTTTTGAAATATTCTGTTTTCAGCTATTTCTTGTCTTTAAGTGGCATTTAGACCACCAATTACAGAATCACAGAGTTGTGGGGTTGGAAGGAACCTCTGGAGATCATCTAGTCCAACACCTGTGCTAAAGCAAGTTCACCTAAGTCAGGTTGTAGAGGAATGCATCCATGTGCGTTAGGAAATTCTCCAGGGAAGGAGAATTTGGGTTTTTTTCCTATGAAACTTGATAACTGCTGTCAAAAACAACAGGCAGTTTGTCCTGTTTTGAGTTAGAACAGGATTAATTTGGTTCAGTGATGTTAGTTTTCAGCTCAGTCTGTTCTAACTAACTGCTCTGTCTGTAAGTTAACAACATGTTTTTGCAGACAATGTCTGCTTCTAGCTGTGATAACGTTCCATGTTTACACTTACTGCCAAGGTGTGCACACCAAGATCACCGCTCAATCTTGTGCACCATGGTGGTGCAGAAAGTAAAAGGCTGCACAAGAACAAGACAGGACAGGTGACCCTAAACTGACCAAAGAGGGATTCCATTCTGTATACACATATTCAGTATAAAACTAAGGGATCATGAGGGTCAACTGGGGCTGTTCCTTTCTGCTTCAATGGCCAGCATCTGAGGATAACTCTACCTGTTCTGCCTTTAATTCTGATCTGTGTGTTCCTGAGTCCAGTACCAGAATCCAGCTCCTGCACACAGTTCCTGTCTGCCACTGGGTTCAGTCTGGGACCCCAGTGCCTGCTGCACAGCATCAATGGTGATGGTGATGTAAGAATCCCCCATCACTGGGGATTTGGTTTGATATTTGCATTCAGTATGGCTTTGTATGTATTTTCATACAGTCCATTTTATTATTACTTTCATTTTTCATTAAAGCTGTTCAAGTTTCCTTTTCTAACTCCCTTATTCTCTTTCTCTTCCTCTTTGGGGAGGAATGGGGATTAAGAAAGCATTTATTATGGGCATAGCAGACGGCCCTGATCCTAAACCTTGACACATTTTTTTATTATATAGTCTCCAGAAACTTCAACTAAAGATCAATCCATTTTCCTAACCAGTGTTACACTCAAAAAAGAAACACACCTTACATATATATAAAAGAAAAAATATATCATAAGTAGAACCAAAATCCTACAGATTACTGAGGTATCTGAACTGAAATCTTTTGGATTACATGAAGTTTGCTACAGCAGATGTTGAAATCACTTTGATCACTGTACTTACACTATATAACTTCCTCTGAGCACATATCTGTCCTCATTCTTTGACACTGCTTTAACACTCCTCTAAGTTTTGCTTCCACACCATCATGCCTTTTCACATTATTTATTACTCGAAATGTAAAAATAAAATTAGTTACTGGACTTTTCTACCTCCTAAACCACTATCTAATTTTATTTAGGTTTGTTTGTTTGTTTTTTCACAGGGAAAGGAGCTTGAAACCTACAACAAGGAGTGTGTTTATCTCTATATTTATTCTTCCTGTCATCCAATCATAGATACATGCTATATTTAGTAGCATAACCATCTGCTTCTCTTCTCACTTTTGAATATTCTCCAAAATCTCAAAGACATTTAAATGTATTGAACTTGTGTTTATCCCATAAATAACATTATTTAATGGTAAACCAGTGCCATTTTGTAGGCAAAGACTACCTCTTAACACCATTTCCATAGGAAGTTCAAAGAGAATAAATGATTTACTACATTCAAGACTGGGCAAAATGTTCATTAAATATATATAAAGAGACCTAGATTCTAGCTGGAGATGACTTCAGCAATGAACTTGAGGTGTGCCAGTTATAAATATCTGACTTGGCTTACAACCATGTACAATATTTTTTCCATGTCATTGGTTGTTTTTTTTTTTTTTAACTTAAGGGAAACTGTAAGAAGAGCTTTTCAGATTAAAAACAACCCCACAGCTAAGCAGCATTCTTTTTGATATTCAAGGAACTTGATGCTTCCTTTTCTTAAAATAATAGCCATAATGCAGCAATACTAAATGTACAGTGATATGCCAAAGTAATTTGCTTCAACTAGAAATGGATCAGATCACAAGATACTTATCCAATTATTCAGGTAGTTCAAGCTGTTTACTCCGAAACCTGAAGTGAATGTCTTGATCCCTATTTCTGGTTTAAAATCACAGCTTTGATGTGAAGCACAGGAGCTGTAAAGAAGAAAATCTGCTGTGGTGTGTGCATGACATCAGTCTATATGAGTTCTTAATGATTCTGATACAGTTGACCTGCTCAGATATTTCACATTCTTGCATCTGCAAGCACCCCAAAGAATGGCTTAAAAGCATGAAGAAGTAGCAGTAAGGGTAAGAGACAACTCTGTATTGATGCTGAGTAAATAGTGATAGAGAATGAATTGGGCTGTTGTCATTTATACTAAAACTTGTAATCTTCTTTGCATGAGTGTGAACAGTCTTGAAGTTCTCTCTCACTAGTAGGATTGAACACACAGGCAAGGGGAGCTAGTTGTGATTCAGATATTAAAGCAAGGGAACAAATCAAAGACAATGTGCAATAGAACATATTTAATAAACAATTACTACTTCAATTGCAATCTTTTCTTTGTATCCTTCTGTGGAGACCTTTGAGAAACATTGTCTTTGAGAATTGCTCTGAACTTAGTGATGCCAAAAATATTTTATTCATAAACACAGAGGAAAGTCATTTTAGTCACTGTCTTTCACATGCATATACAACAGTTAATTACAAGTATTTACCACTGTTACTTTCATAAGCTTATAAAAGGTAATGCAATCCATTAATTGTTGACAGATGGGGAGTATAAAGCTCTGCATGGGCATGCAGGCAATACAGAATCCAAGCTCAACAGCTAGAGGAATGAGTTGCAGGTCAGACTTAGACAAAAAGGCACAGGAATAACAGTCATAAGAAATAGAAGGGTTTAGGGTTACCTATCCTACTAGGGCTTCCTACTCCTCCCTAGAGCGGCAAGTTATGAGATGTGGTTCAAGACACTGTTGACACAGACCTGGCAAAACTGAGTAAGACAGATCAGTAGAGAGGCAAGCTGAGCAAAACTGAGAAGCTGAGGAGTGCTAGGAGGTTGACAGCACAGGAAAATTGCATTTACATTTCAAAAAGTTATCATCCTCTTTCACCCAACTTCATTGAAAGCCTCTATCTGAAGACTTGCCTGGATTTTTAAATGCTGCTATCTTCTCAATAGTTCAGTATTACCATGGATTGGTCTTTGTTAACAGTTTCAGCTCATAAACAGCATGTACACAGTACCACTGTATTTTTCTGAGTTTAACAGTTGTACTAGTTTTATCTTTGTGGCCATAAGTTCCCTAAAAATTTCTTTTACTGACTTTTAAAGAACTATTCCTTCACCTTTATCAATGACTGGTAGATCATGAAATTCTCAGGCTTTTGTACTCTACAAAACATTTGTCAAGTTTGAAAAATAAACTTTTAAAATTTATTACTACTTTAAAACTATCTTTAAGTTGTAGTAGCTACTTCATTTATTAGTAACAGCATTATCATAATAGTTGGGTTCATATCAGTGTTCAGTTGTAATAAATCCATATACTGAACACAACACAACTCCCTAAGTTTCTCAGGAATTTTTATTACAGCTTTGGGGACTAAATATTAGTCAACAATAAAAGCTAGGAAAAGGGGGAGCAGGGGCATCCACTTGTCCTTCAGAGCAACCCACATGCATTTGGAGTTCTGCTTCCCAAAAAGAGGCCAGACATTGCCTGCTGATTGGAAGTAGAGAATAAATTTTTGTTTTCTTTTGATTCCACATGTACGGCCTTGCTTCACTGTTCATTAAACTGCCTTTGTCTTAACCTATGACTTTTATCTTATTTTCTTCCCCCTGGTGGAGCTGAGAGGAGGAGTGAGGTGGGAGTGATAGAGCAGTTTGATGGGCACCTGGTTCCCAGCCAAGGTCAAACCACCACAACCCTGCTTCAGTCTCATTGCTCCCACACAAACCTAGCAGGTCATCAAGCATCCTTACTTCTATGACAAGTTTATTTAAAACTGAAGACATGTGAAGTGAGAAAATTCTGCCTTACACACGGAAAATGTCAAAGTTAAGATATTTGGAATGGAATATTTGGGATTCAGTAAGACAGCTCTTTACATGGAAATTTATATTTAATGAGAATATTTACACTCATCTCTGAGTTAAGAAATTATAAAGGAAACCTGAGTCATGCTGAAATAAGCAACATTTTCCATAAAATATTTTCTAGTTGTTAATCTCTCACTTAATGGTTGAAGGCCTTTAAGTTTTGCTAAATGTAACAATTTAATTATGGGGTTTTTTTACTTATTTGAAATGATTTTTTTTTTTTCTGAAGAAGAAAGAAATCTGCTTTGACAGCGCTGCTTTGTGGTTTCTGATAAAACCTCTTATGTAGGCTCCTGTTTGAAGGAACATGAACAGGGCCTCTCATTTCCATTTCAATTCAGAACTGTTCTGTAACATAAATATCTTATAAATACAAAAGGTTTCCACACCATCATCCTTCCAGCGGTAAGATTGTGTTAAAATCAACTAACATTTTTACAAGACATGTCTTGCTCTTTTTAAGACTATTGATTGTTACTCTGCAGGGGGAAAGAATGTCTTTGAATTCACAACATACTGCTCTGGGTGTATCTGTGTCTTACCACTAAAGGAATATACTATATATTTTATGCAAAGAACAAATCATGGTAGCCATTGTTCATACCATTTTTTTTTTTTCAAAATACAGCATAAAATAAGACTGTATGAATAACTGCAGGCAAGGCAGAAATTATACAAAGAAACTGTGTGAGCACACCAGTTACAATAAACATCATGTTAGAAGGAAAGAAGTGTTAACCTTCCTAATACTTAGCTTGTATCCAGCTAACAAGTTTCAGAAATCTACAACAGTTTTATTGCTCTTCATTTTTCATTCGTATTTCATAGGTTTTTGCCATCCAAGCTGAAGTTAAGCTAAACATAGCAGAGAGATCTAACAGAGGTTTTTACTGTGCCTTCCCTCCTGATGTTTCCACTTCCTGTTACCCCCATGAACACAATGCTATATATGACTTAGAGGTGATGACTAACATCATTAAAAGGTTAATAAATATTCCTGAGCACAATGTTTTCTCTTCAGTGATAAAAAATGGTCCTAATCACCATTACAGATCACTTAGGGTTCATGAAAATTAGTGAAATTTTCATGCTGATGAGAACTAACTAGCTTGTTGGTGTTTACACAGGACAGAGAAAAGAATGTTTTTCACTCCAACAGTACAGCTGCTTTGAAATACACTGATGTGAAACCTATAATCTCCCAAACATCCATCCCCTTCCATGTGTAAGCTAAGATACAAGATTCCACAAAGAATAAAAGAACTCAGCACTAACCTCTTCCTTGGCCACTTGCTGGGCATGCAACAAGGTTTTGCTGCAAGATACCAAGAATATAATTTTGGCTGGTTTTGTCATGCAAAACAGCATGAGACTCATAAAGTGAATTACATTTCAGCATCAAAAGAAATAAAAGATCCTGGTTAAAATGGAAATCTTTGATAATAGCAAATAGCACATTTCCATTTCTCCAAGTATTCCTCCATGAACTCAGGTATGCTATTATTGTTTCAGTCTTTCAGAATTTTGAGCATATCAGAGGTCACTAAGGTCTCTCAGTACCAAAAATGTCAGCAGTTGAGTTCATTATTATCTCCTTATATGTATTTCAGTAACTTAAGAAACTAACAGTATCTCATTAGCATGTATGATACTCAAGGTCAGAAAATGCAAATGATCAGCTCATACAGGAGACTTAAATGAAAAACTGTTATAATTGATTTCTTAAAATAGTAGCAATAAAAATCCATTATGCTTGAATACGAAATTATAAATGCATTAGACAATTCACTATAGTAAGTAGAGCAACATTACTGTGGATGTTCAGAAGAAAAGTGAACACAAATAAAATAGCTTCTATTTGTTTTCATGTTTCACAGACACACATTTGAAATGAAATTGTGGCATCATCACTTGTCACTGTGTTTTCCTCTGTGGGGAAAAAATACCACAGTTATCTTTTATTTTCAGGTTTACTAAAAAGATAATGAATAGTTGCACCACCTTATTAATTGATTTTTTTTTTTATTTTACATTTTCAAGATGATTTAAATTTTACTTCTAACATCTGTCTTTTGATGTTGAAATCAGATTTTTAAAAGTTGATGGTTTTCTTAATCATAGAAATAAAGGATAAGTACTTGTTTAATCACATTTACACCTGTAATCAACTTTAGCATCTCACCACTGTACAGCCCCATGTATTCATTAATTCAGAGGTTTTTAATGTAAAACTGGTCAAACCACTGGCTAATACAGACTCTTTATTAGGTTTTGCAGCTTCATATTCATCTAATTATGCTCAGGAATTCAAGATAAGCCTTTTATCAGTCAGCAAACAAAATTACCATGCTAATATAAAAACTGAAGCAATATAAGCAGTTTATTGAGAAGCAAAGCTTCTTTCACAATAGATTTTATGCGGACTGTCATTTGACTGCTAGACTGAGGATAAAAAGGAAGATTTGAAACTTACTGTTTGATAGTGTAAAGAGGGAGAGACTGAATTGTTTTAATTAGAAGTGAAGCCAGACAAGCAAGGAAAAAAGTAAATGCTGGAAACATAGTTCAAAACTTGCTTATTCAGAATCTGACTCAGCTTGCTGGTATGCAGCACCTTCCTCTCTTCTGGGGAGAAAGGAGGAGTAATGACAATGCTCCCATCTGCCCAGGCAGCCACTTTCAGCCAAGATTTTCTGTTTCATTGCATACACACATAAGAACTGTCTACTGACAATCTTTCATCATTTTGTTCATTGATTTTCCTCAAGATCTTGTGATTACATTCTCAGGATGAGAAACAAGATCCCTCTGTCACAATAATTTGTATTAAGACTTTCATATTCTCTCAATTTCTATCTTCCTCTCTCTCTCTCTCTCTCTCTCTCTGTCTCTCTCATTTCCCTTTCTCTCCATTAACTAAACAGTTCCAAGATTTATTTCCTGAAGCTCCATAATATTTACCACCAAAGAAAACTAACAATGAGACCACTGGAATGATATGTGGTTTTGCACTGGAAAACTGCATATTTCATAAGTGAAGGGGGAAAATAAAGAAAAAAAAAAAGAAAAAAATCAGCAGCCAACCGAAGCAGCAACAACCACTGCTAAATTCATGTATTTATATTAGTGCTATTCCATGTTTTTTTTCACACACAAAATGACATAACTGTGTATTTAATCAACTGCTTAAATCATGAAGCAGTGTATATAAACCATAAGCAAGGCAAACCAAGAAACTGCATCTAATTTCTTGTCAGCCTTGATTTCTCGAGCTTTTATTAGTTGCATTAGAAAACACAAGAATACTACAAGGGATGAAAATTGCAGTCATATGTAAACAGACTTCCTAATCACTTCTCAAAGTTGAAACTAATGATACCACAGATTTAATTTTGCACAGATTTTTCACTGAGTTTGCATTATGGAACAGTTCAATAATAGTTACTTCTGTTACATTTATAGACCAATTTTATTACTATGATGCTACACCTCCATTATAATAAAGTAACAATTAAAAGGAATGTTCTTCCATACAAATAGGCCTACAACAAATGCATGTTAGTTGAAATCTCCAGAACTAATCAACTTTACATGCATCCCATTGCACAACAGTGCTACTTGGTTTGGGGGTTTTTGATAACACCTTTAAAGATGCATCAGCATATATATTATATACATTTCTTATGGGATCTGTAGCTTGAAGATCAGATGCCATAGTATAAGAAAATTATCTGGAAAAGTTCATTCTTGAAGGTGCTTAACCCTCACTTGGCACTTCTCAGAATTATCATTGTTCTTTAGGTGTTTAAACTGAACTACCACATTTACAAGGCATAGTAGTTCCTAGAGTAAGACACGTATCTTAAACTCTCTTGAGATGCTGAAATAACCTAGAGAGATGTTTAATCTTTTCAGCAGTAGGAAGGACTTATAATCTTACTACTATACAAACACACAGTACTGCTGGACATCTTAGTGAGTATCTTCCACACTAGTCAGGGACACTTACAGTAAGAAATACAGGCAGATGGAAGAACATCACCTCTTTGCCCTACTTTTCCATGATTTTTCCACTTGTTTAAATATATTCTGCATTCCTTTGTGCATAATGACGCTCACTATTCTCTTGACATCATATTTAAAAATCGATCTTTTCTGCTCTGGTCTTTGAATCTTCTGTCCGAAATACCAAATCATATTAAATGCTAATATTATCTTATTTCCCATGTGTCATGACCATCGACCTTGAATACTTTTATTCTTTGCTGCCTTCTCATATGGTACAGGTTACACCATGGATATTTACTATATTTTCATCAGGAAATCAGATTTTAATCTGTATGATACTTAGCACAACTGCAGTTTCAAATGTTCATAATGAACTGCAGCCAGTGTAAGACTGAAAAGTTCAAACACATGTTCAATCTTCATCAAAATGAAATTTTGCACCTTTGAACCTCTCATAAAGTGGAAAACAATGCCTTATTGTTTTGGTTTTGTTCTTGAAAACAGGAATAAAGAAAAGTCAATAAAGAGACATAATGTAAGGATATGTAGAAATTAAAATAAATTGAACGTAAATTTAGCTTTACATAAACCTGACTGGTGATCTTAGAGCTAGAACATTTACAGATTATGCTGCACATCTTATAGAAAATTATTTTTATTTCTTGGCAACAAATTCTAGTTTGGGAAAAAAATGAGTACTATATCTACTTCCTTTTTATTTAAAACATTCAATCTAACATTATTTTGTTTTCAGTTTAAGGCATTGAGAATGTTGCATATCCTACTGTGTTCTACACTTCTGTCCAAAATAAGTATCACTGTATCAGTTATTTGATACCATTTCTCTGAATAAAGGTGAAAGAGTGGTTAAAAAAAAAAAAAAAAAACAACAAAAAACCCACAACAGACAAACAAAAAAGCAGCACCAAAAAAAAACACAAACCCCAAGAGACATAACCTATTAAAGTACACCAGTTTGAAACATCTGAAGCTTGAATAACTAAGAATATCTGTGTGGGAAGATGGATCAAGTAAAGGGCGTTGCGGTTTCAGTGTCATCCACAACTGACATTTATCATTCTTGTTGCAGTAAGACAAGAAAAATTAAGGACCCCTGAAAGAGTAGAATAAGATATTGATCAAAGCTTTGTTAGCTCTAAAAATCTTGTACTTGAATCCGGAGTAAGTCCTTTAAAAGAGCTGTGTAAGCTCAAAACTTGGCTGTGTTTGAACACATGAATAAAAGCTAACATGGTTGTATCCGGGCTTTCCGATTTAAAACACTGCTCTAAGGGTGCATTTGAAGTACAGTTACAAATCTGCTATTACAGAATAACAAAACTGTTCAAGTTTTCCCTTTTTATTTTAATCTGAACTTCCATCTCTTATGCTATGAAGTACCTAATATTATAGATCTGTTCGTTGTCTGTTATGCCAGCTAGACTATTGATAGTAGTAATAGTTTAGATATAATTTTATTCTTTATATTAATATAATTAGAGAACTTACAGTTTTACCCATCATCATGATCCATCAGACAAGGGAATTTCATAAAATTTTTTTGTGTGGAGGTATCTGCATTTACAAACCTCATTCAGGAAAAAAAACTTTAATCTGTCAAAAGCTTTTATAAGGAAAACAGTGATATTTAATCCTGGGATAAAATCCCAGAGAAACATACACAGAGCACTGTAGTCGGACTGTATACCACTTAAGTACCAATACTTAACGTTTCTTAATAGCTGTCTTTAGACAGCTTCTTAGTCATGACCAGCAAAATGTTCTGCAAAGGAATTCAGGTTAATTTAGGCCCTATGAACTTTCTTTTTCAAAGCCAAATGCTAGAACCCTTGTTTCTGTCTATTTTCTTATGAAAATAGCTGTGTTGCTTCTATTAAGATCTTAAACCAGAAAAGAAACAACATAAATTATTTCACGTTTTCACTGCTTTTATCAGCAGAAGTTTTATTATCTCTCTCTGAAATAAATACAACTCAGTGTGTTTGGTTTCTGTCTGAAATGTTCAAAAAGTTTGACATTATTTCTGAAATTAGTAAGTTTTTACATATTTTCAGGAAATATATGCCTTTAAAATCTTATCATGAAATGCTTTAAAAAAACCCTCTGCTATTTCTCTAAGTGGAAGGAAACTATAGCTTTAATGTAAGAGAAATCCTAGTAAATTTCCATTTTGTTATGAAACAATATATATTAACATATTTGCTTCATTACCAGTCTTTAACCATGACATATCTAATATTCCACATATTTGAATGTCCAGGATATGGAAAGCACAGTAAGTGGGTAACATATAACAGTTTTATATGCTTCAGTTCTCAGAAAGGTGTCAAGAACCTGCACCAGCTATCAGTTATATGAACACAATCAGCAAGTAACATCAGGATGAGACCAAGGAAGCTTGATGCTTAACAGAGTTAGCCAGAAGAAAAACAGGATGAAAAACTCTCCCCTTTGTAGAGTTAGAATATTTCACTGAAGTTTGGAGAACATAATCTTCATACTTTCATTATTGTGCACTATTCTCCTGAGCATATGTGCTTCAACTCAGTGAAATGAGTTGTCAGAATATTAATATAAAATTCTAATGGCTAGATCATTGCTCATGGGCTCTTCCAGCTGACTAAAGAGTTTACACATAAGACACCAGTAGCTATATGCTGAGGAATAGTTTATATCTGAGCTCTACTCTTTCAAGAGGTTTCAGTGAAGGAGTGCCTAATTTCTGCATACGTTTCTGTCTGAATCAACTTTGAACTAATTGTACTCTGAAAGTGTGGAGAAGTGCAAGGCACATCTTAGAGAACCTAAAACTGGAGCAGGGCACTATCTAGGTAGTCTGTATGTTTCCAGGCTAAATGACAGCTGGGAAGAAAATTTGGGGGTTTTTGTTTTAATATCTCAGTGTAGCAGGTGCAGCTTCCCCAACAGAAAGCTGACAATAACAGGGCTTGCCAAAGTGGTTCAGTGCCTCAGCTGTTAAACTGCACCTCACGGTGATTAATTGGTGCCTCAGGGTCTTAGACCCTTAGCCTGTTTTTATCATGGGCTTGCCACCCCAGCCAATTAGAATGGCCATGGTGCAAACTCAACTAGGGTGTAAATGGAGCCCTGCCAAAGAACTGGTTCCGTTGGTTCTTCCCAGAGCAGCAGGCCTGGCAGTTGGACCCTTCCCTCGGATATGGCATCCAAGGATACTTCCACAGATTGAGTGATTCTTCACTGATTGAGTGATTCTTCACTTCTTCTTGTGAGTGGTACCTTTGAGTACCTTTGTGTGGGAGGTTTCCCTTTTTTAAGTGAGTGTGTGCATATTTTGGTTCATCTTTCCTTAAGGTTTAGGAAATAGTTGTGTAGTAGTTAATTCCCAACGGACATCTGAACTTGTAGTTTGTCAGAAGAAGTGCTGGTAAACTTTGGTTGCAATAAACCCCATTTTTGGATAGTTGCTGATTTCTGTTTTGTGGCTGCCTCCATAACATCCAGTGATTCCCCACATTTAACGTAACCCTGCTTTAGGTAATTACATACAAAACTTAAGAATATAGTTTTAAAGTACAGAAACCTGTTTCAAATTGTTAAATGGCTTTCCTATGAAGAAAAAGATATTTAAAAGGTCCCAAAATGTGGAGAAAATATAAAAGATAGACATTGCCTAAGAAGTACCCCTTCTTTCAGTAAAAAGTTACTAGACATCTGCAGAAAAATTAATTTACGTTTTTTAAATGAATGAAATATTTTTATATTATGCTTAATTCCAGAGTAGGCTTTTTTCATTCAAAAGAAAAAGAAAATGGAAAAAAACCCAAACAAAACAGAACACAAAAGAC
>JAAGNO010026776.1:202532-234863 GCA_033439905.1 Ceryle rudis | reverse complement strand
TAAAATTAAAATAACAATTAAAACAAAAATTAATCCCCCAGCGCACTGGCTGCTGGGGAGAATGGGCCTTTGTGACTCCAGGGGTGCACCGCCTTCGGCCCGGGCGCGGGCAGCGGCCCCCGCCGCCCCGCCGGGGAGGGGCGAGCTACGGGTGCCGCAGCACCGGCAAGCTGGTAGCTTCTGCAGAGCCTTTCCTCTGGGCACCTCAAAGGTTCTCTGCGCCTCCCACAAGAAAAAAAAAAGCAAATGTAGTTGCTGGCTGACCGTTACCATCCCGGTTTTGCAGGTAGGGAAAAGTAAAATGCCCCAAAATGAAACAGTTTGCACAAGGGCAGAAAATAGGACTATTGCAGGTTGCAGGTCAGGGTCTAGGTAGACCATCTGCCAAGTCTTTGTTTTAGTACCGAATAATTTGTCATCTTAAAAAGGTCCTAAAATCTCTGCGTGATTTTAAGGATGTAAGTGATACTATTGCCTTCACTAGGACAGCTCACATTACAGCATCTCCTAAAATGTGCAGTCCTGACTTGGTTTTCTCGATGTATCAGTTGTTTCACATTCAGGGAGATGGCTTTGCCAGCCCTGAAAAGGAAACCTGAAATAGCATAAGATGCAGCATTTAAGGTTCTGGGCAAAGTTTCAGTTTTAATCCTAAATAGCCCTAAATCCATTCTTAGTAAGATGTGAATCATCATGTTTATAGTCAGAGCTACAGAGATAAAACTCGGCACAGCCTGTAAAAACAATTCTGGATTAAAATGTGAAACTACAGTTCCTCTTCAAGTCCTAAAACCTGATACCTGATATTAAAAAGAAGTCACCCTCCTAAGAAAAGTGCCAACTGTATGTTCATACAGGAAAACCTGCCACAAGGCTGGTCTCTCTTTTCCAGTCTCTGCAAAAACAAGAGCAACAAAAAAGACCTTTCCTGGTCAAAAGCATTCAAGTTACAGAACAGATTTTCTTTCCTATTAGGTTGTGGGTTTTCTTTTTTTTTCCAGATTTGTTTGTTCTGTCCCCTCCTCACAACCCGTGTTCCTCTGGTACAACTGATAAACAATGTCATTTATTGCTATAGGCAGCCAGTCCTGCCCTAATACAATAGCAGGCAAGGCTTGGTGGGACTGCAAAGTGCAGGTGTTTGGAGTATTGTGGTCATCCAAACCAGATGCTGAAGAGATGGAGCACCTGTTTCCCTTCTTTTCTGCACTGGAGAACACAGCATTATGCAGGCTACAGAAACAGCCTGAAATTAATAGTGCTGCTGCAGTTTTCCCTTGACAGGGTAACAGTGATGTACCATCTATGGCTTTTACAAACACTCCTCTGAGTGCTCATACACATGTGCTGGGTTATTATTCTTTTTTTTTCCAGACCAACAGAAGGCAGTCAGAGATGGGTCTGTAACTTCATTTCTCTCCAGATCATTTTATGTGTCATTAACCATGCCCCAACATGAAAAAAAAAAAAGTTGATCAATTTTATAGCCCTGACAGCTGTAAAGTTAAACCAAAAAATGAATGTATATTTTACAACTATTTTTACAGGTCTCTTTTGGTTGCAGAAATGCAGATACAGTTCAGGACAGTTGACTCACTGCTACCACCTCTGCAGGTGATGGAAAGCCCTCTACTGATGCAAAAAGAGTCAGGATCCTACCTGTACTGAAAGGTCCCCAAAATTATGACCCTAACTAAGCTGTCCTTTCTCTGTCTGACAGTCCCCATGGCTTGCATGGCTGGGAAGTAAGAGCTGAGCTGGGAACTCCAGCCTGCAACATGGTGGCATGCAAAGAGTCCTCCTTGACCTCAGCCTACCCTCCACTGCCCCTTCCCACCTCCTGCTCCCCAAAAGCAGTGCCCTTCAGAGAGGGAAGAAGAGCGGGTGTTCAGTTGCAGCCTTTGTGGCTCCAGGTGGGTGACAAACCATATGGGAAAGACCAATTTTTCACAGGCTGGAGGACTGTGTCCAATGCAGCAGTTGCAACCCCCACTTGTGCTGTGCCATGGACTGTGCTTTATAACATTTGGGTTTTTTTTAATTTAGGGAAATCTGGATGGGTAGTAACCTATTCCAGTTTCTGAAAATGCTGGCCACAGAATGATTTCTGTTAAGAAGATGTAGATATGTGAAAAAAACCCTGCCAGAACAGTAAAATTTGAAAAACTTTGCAGAATTGTATTTTAGGCCATGTCATTGTTAAAAATGGAGGTACATGTCCTACCACTAAAAAAATGCATATACCTAAAATAATAAACCAAAACCAGCGTCTCTTTAGTTTTACCACCATGTAAATCATACTAAGGTCCATCTTCCACAAGGAAAAAGGGTTCATGACACTGTGGTAATATCACAGTAAAGTGAAGGCATGTTGCTTTCACTGTGATTTTACCTCTGAATGACTCACAACCATCAATTATCTCCAGGTAGAAGATGCAACAATTTTATGTAGTAAAGATTATTGTGCAAGTACTACCTTCTCCATCTTTTCTCTCTCAAACCGTGCACGCACTCCCACACACAGAGAATAAATATGGAAGCAAGGCTTCCATAATAAACAGGAACAGCTCCAGCTCTGCAGCAATTCCAGCAGCTCTTCCAAAGTTTTAACTTCACGAGGATTTGACTGAGACCATGCAAGGCACAAAGGCAACAAATCAATGGCATCACTACATGTGTGCCCACCTCTGACCAGGGCTGATATTATTCCTGGCTCCCTCAGTCCTGAGCCAAAGCCACCCCTAAGGCCCAACTTAGTCTGAGTAGGTTGGGATTTTTTCCTTGACTCCTTGAAATTCACTGTGCAGACTTTTAACGAGAGCTCATCATTGCTACTGATTGGTATTTATGAAACTCTTTTATTCTTTTGTACATGGACAAGGTACACTGCTTTGTTTTGGTCATTTAGAGCTACAGGATGAATTCTGCTTCTTCTCGATACTTTCTTTTTATGGGTTCTGACTTATCCTTCAGTGTAGCCCTCAACAGTCTCTGTGATACAGATAAACCCTGCCTGAGGTAAGAGCAGCAGTATTCAACCCCCCTGCTCTCCCTGCTCCTCCTCCCTGCCCTAAACAGACAGTGTTAATGAGGCAGAAACCGTTTTGACTCAGGAAAAGGGCATTTTGGTAACTGGCGTCTTCTTTCTGCAAGGTATCAAAAATAAAATCGACGGGAGAAAAACTGTTACAAAGAAGCTGTTTAAACTGGAATCACAAGAGAGGGGGAAATTACCCACACTGGGAGACAGGCAAAAGAAGGGCAAGTTGGAAGGGAGATACGCTGGGCAGACTTCAAGGTCTACAGAAGATTGGTTGTCTCTTTTGGGGTTTACACTCTCTTTGTCTAATTAGACTAATAGGGGTAGAATAGAACTGGGGGAGATTAAAATCCATGATAAACAAGGCATCTTTTATTTGATATTATTGGAACTGGTTTCGCTTATCTTCAGAAATCTTTCTTTTTGTGCTCCTTAATTTGTCCTTGAAGTCCTGTATCTAATCATTAGTTGAGCAACCAATAATCCTCCCCCAGCCCCTCCACCCCTTTTTATGGCCAACTTTAATCTTTCAACTCAGTGAAAAACATCTTTCCCCTATCATAACTAGTTTAACAAAAATTCCCTTTCAAGTTTAGATTGCGCAGATACAATGGCTTTCCTGCAGCTTCATGCTGGAGAAAGGAATTTACATTAGAAAAAAAAAAAAAAAGAGATTTATGATAGCATTGTATTTCCATTTGAATATGGAGAGTTAATAACATGCATATGTTTTTTTTATTATTATTATTTTAAGGTTTAAGCTATGCCATAGGCAAAAGGAAACCTGGAAACTGTGGGACTGGCAGGGCTCAATGAATAACCTAATCTGGATTTCATTCACAAACAGCAGCTCACACACAGGGAAAGGGTTGGTGTGTTTCGCCAAATCGGAACTGGAGTAAGTGCCAGGATTTCCTGATTTGTTTACATTTCTCAAAAAACTTTTTTCCCCTGGATGAGGCTAGAATTAGACTTCCTTTTCCACTTTTGGCCCTTTCCAAACTATTCTTGCTTGACATATTCTCTCCTTTTCCCTGTATTCTCCTTTGTTCCAATCTCAGCTGGCTCTTTTGTCTTGGAAAACAGAAAAGGCAATGAAAGATGTCAGTCTATGATAATAATGATAATGTAGCCAGGTTTGCATGACAGCAAAACAATGCCACAGGCTTTTCCAACACCCTTGGATCCACCATTCTTCTTACAATGGTTCAGGGGGGAGTGAGTGGGACCTCTCTGGGGCCGTGGGCTGGAACAATAGTGTCATAAGGTAAAAGAGATTTAAAAAAAAAAAAAGTTAAACAGGCTAGCCCAGACTCTCTTGATGACGCCTGTCACTGAGTTAATCAGAAATCAGAGGGGGACAGTAAATCACCTTTTCATCAGCTGACTGAGTTCTCTGAGGCTCTGAAAACATCATTCTCCCTACCAGTCCTTTTTCACTTTCACTGACTTTACTGTACTTTGCCCGTTGTCTGCAACCTCAGTGCAATCACTGCAGAAACTCGTCTGGGAGACCTTCTCTGTGCCTTTGTTTATAGCCCTTTGATCATCCCACAGAAAGAAAAACACTGTAGCTTGGACCTAAGCCATTGTTTTCTTAACACGACAAGACCGCCAGCCTGCAATCAGTGTTTGATGGCGCATGTGTAAAAGGGCTTCAAGGGACTTCAAAAATTATGAGAAGACTAACAGAAATACTGAGAGCTTGGGCATCTTGCTGCATAATGGTGAGGTTTTAAAGACCCCGATACAGCCACTCTGACACTGCAGAACAGCATCCTGAGCCGTTGTTATCTCTTAGTAGCAGTGTTAGAGCAACACAAACTAATTTTTGTTGGGATGTCAAGGCTTTTTTGACCCAGCGCCTTAACTCTTGCCGTCAGAGAGAGCCCTGTGAACAGTTCATTCTTTAACTGGATGAGGTGGCCAGGAGGGGCTGTGCCAGGCACTGACATTCCATGCAGAGGCAAAGCATTCTCAGTGAGGAGAGGCAGGGGTGCAAGACCGAATTTCTGCATTTCAAACAAGTGGTGTCAGCCAGGTTTTTAGCTAACATCGCTCCTATTGACATCAATGCACCAATGCTGATTTACACCCACCGATGAATATGCGTCTGGGAGAACAGGGTGATAGGGTAATGGTGCAGAAGAGTTAGTTGAATAGGAAAAGGAAGTGAGGGAGAGAAAGATGAAGATAAAAGGGGAAGGGGAGACGTGATCGTGGGACTCAGGAAACATGAGCTACAACGTATGGCTGTGGGAAAAGTGATTAGACAAGATTGCATCAGACTGGATACCAATTTTGCAATTTCTGCAGCACCTTTTTAAGATCCCACACTGAGATATTGAGTGGAATGTGTGTGGCTGGATACCTGGAACAAGTCCAAGCAGAAGGCCAATTGCGATCAGTCATCTGTATTTGCTGGTGCTGTGTACTAATGTTTCCTGTGCAGTCATTGCAATATGTGTCTGCTTCGGTTGTTCTGAATTCTGTTTTCACCTTTAAGTATTTGTATCATACTCCGTTGCCTACACTGTGTATAAGCACCCATTTTTAGCATGTTGCTTAATTTGGGGGTCAGAAATCACTGTTCCCCTGGCGCTCATTCAACAGAGGGATGAAAGAGAGAATGAGATGGGGAAAGTTACATAAAGGGGAAAGAACTGACTTCTAAAAAGGAGAGTAAGATTCTATAAGGGATGGTAGAAAACACCTTTGTACATGAAATCACTAGCCAGATTCTTTGGGCTTAGGAGATCTCTGCAGAGAAGCAAGAGATCCAAAAGCTGTTTTGCTTACACGATTGATTTAGCTGATCTCAGTAGGACTACTCATGTGAGTAAGGTGAGCAGGAAATGGACTGATGTCAACAGACAGGCTGTGCTAGAAACTCACACCTACCCTTTCTGCTTCATCAGTTGTCTGAGCCTGCAGTTTCACTATTAGGTTTTGGTGGTGCATTTTTAGATTTCCAGTTACAGCTTGCACGACAACCACCAGTAGTCTACAGCTGACCAGTTACTGCCATTTAACTTGATGAGAACCATAAAGGAAACATTATTCCAGGAGAAAGAGTAGAGGAAGGGACAAACATTATTTCTAGCGCTTCCCAGTAATTATGATTCATTCATTACTTGTGTCAGTTTAGAGTTCAGTTCTCACTGACAAGTGTCAGTAAGAAAGTCTTACTTTAAGAAAACACTTCTGCTTTTCTTTTGCATTACTGATAACTGATACAGATGAAACCACAAACCTGAAGAGTTTGGACTTCACCAAATGTTAGTTATGCATCATTTGGAGTAACTCAGTACTTGATGGTAATTGGTGTTTAATTTGGATGTTCCTTTTTCTTTTTCTTGCAACCTCAAATAAATTTTCATTTTCTTTTTTTGTACTACTCCTCATGTGGTAAAGATCACCTGACTGAGCATAAATTTATGGCAGTCTTTTCCAAAGATTTTCCAAATCTTTTCCAAACTTACAGGGAGGCCATGCTAAGGAGCCTGAAATAGTGGACGTAAACACCGTCCCTTGGCCCACACAAGCTCGTGGTGACACTTCATAATAAGGCAAGTTATATTTGAGTTATTCAGTTTCATCAAAAAAGTTGTTTTCCGTGCTTCCACATCATATCTTCAGGAAAAGAGAAGCTGAAAACTACAGATGCTGAGTGATGCCAGTCTTTTTCTGTGTCTGCCCAAGGGTGTGAGCTGATGATCTCCATGCTGTTTTGCTGTGACCCTGTCACTCTTGACCTGGACTTCAGGAAATGCTGAGTAGTGTGAGTCCTCCCACCAGTGCGGGAGCACCACAGCAGATTACCTACCTCAGGCAGTGCTCATCTTCTGGCAACTGGATGTCTCTGGAAGCTCATGAATTCCATTTGGTGGAGAAATGACGGTTGCCAAACAAACAGTGTTGGATCCTTCTGCTGATCTCCATCCTCTGTGGGAGTGAGCTTCTGGCAAAGAGCAAGATAAAACTTACAGACAGCAGGATGTGGCTGCTCGAGACATTATTGGTTAACCATGGCTGCAGTGTAGCCTGGGGACTGTGGGACTGTGAAACAGTGGGAGAGTGGAGATGGACATTTCTGGACAGAATGGGAGGGAAAATGATACTGAGTATTGGCTTGACATTTTTGGTAGAGATCGGTCAAGAACTCAGACTCTGAATCCAGAAAACCCCTTTCAAACTGGAATTAAAACCATACTTGAAAGCACAAGTTAAGTTGTACTGTCCTTAAACTGTGATATAAGAAATATGTGTGACTCTGAAGAAATCTCAATGCTCCTCACAGAGACGGGGATCCCTTTTCTGTTACAGTTACAAGAAACAATTTTTTTTTTTTTTTTTTTTTTTTTTTTTTTAAGAATTGTGTTTCAAATGCAACAGTTTGAAAAAAATTTGTGACAATTCTTGATCAGGGTCCAATATATAGTTCTTCTGTTTCTCCTGATGGAATTCATATCTCTTTGTTATGAATGTGAAGATTTTGCGTAAAGTGATAGTCCTTTTCCCAGAAAGAATTCCCTCCCAACCCCAAACCCTGAAGTTTTTCTTTGTCCTTTTGTGATTACAGTAGAAACAGAGCAGTACTGACAGATATGAGAAGTGTGGAACTTTTGCAAAATTCTACTTTTTTATTAACTACTCTTTTGTCAAATGTAAAGATCATGATGGGGCCAGACAAATCCATCTAGCTCAGTAGCCTTCCTTTGACACTAGCCAGGTGAGGCTGGTTAGGCAAAGAACAGAAGAAAACAGGCAAACTCAAATAGCCCTTCCGTGGGCAAGGCTACATAACTGCCAGCAATCAAGAGTTCAGAGAATTTTTGAGCCAGAGGTTACATCTGGGCTATTGTTTTTTATATTCATCAATGGACCTATTCTTTGCAAAATTCTGTATTCCTATTTTGAATCCATTTATATCTCTTGGCTTCCACAACATCCTGTGACAGTGAGTTAATTATGCTTTGGGTGAAAAAATTACTTGCTTCTTTTTTTTTTTTTTTCCTTTTAAACACTGTACAATTAGTGCACCATCTTGCATGGTAAGAAAAAGTGAATAAATGGTGCGTATTTACCTGTGGCACCTATTCACCTTCCTCATATCAGTAAACATAGCAGATATGATGTATTTATTGTTAGTCACCTCTTTTCCAGATAAAGAGTTATCATCCTTTTGCTGATTCCATACCTCTCATCACCTTTGTCAACCTTTTGCCTGTGTCTTTTCCACCCTACTGTATCTTCTAGAGATAGAGTGAGCCAAACTGCAGTGGACTGCAACAGCTGTGGAAAGTGTTTTGAAGCATCTAATGTCAAATCGCATACTTACATTTTAAGTTTCACTAAATGCCAGGCTAAGCTCCATTTGCTGGAATGGACTAGAGGAAATTTTAAAATCAGAAGTTTCTGTTTATTTGTTTCTACAGCATACCATCTTCAGAACCATCTCTGGGTTTTGTTTTTTTGTTTAGTTGTTTTTATTAGGAAGAGTGATTCATGATTTTGGGGTTTAGCAATACTTTATGGATATGCTTCCCAGCACTGTCTTCAGTTTCTGGCTCCTCTCTCTTTCTCACACTTACAGCAACGTGATATCCAAGTGAGATCAATCATAAAGACAACACACCCCAGTGCTGGGTGTTATGCTGTATTAGTCTCTAAGGAAAGCTCTCTCTATTCACAATTATAGCATACTTCAGTTTTTGATCTGAGACGACACAACCCATTCAAAGATAAAGACATCAATTAATTAAGCAGTTGTTGAGATCAGAAATCTGACACCCATATGGTGTCAAATTATTGCCTGAAAGCAGTTAACTGCCAAGAGAAGCACATGCATCTGTTGCAAGAAATTAAAATGAAGTATCTATTAATTACTATGAGTTTCTTGATTGACTCCAAAATTATATTACTGAACTGATTCTCTTTGTGTTATCCATCATTAATGTCATCACTTGTAAATAAAGACTTGCTTCAAAAATATCAAGTTCCAAGCAAATTCTAAGTATCTTCTAAAAGGCAAGCAAGGGAAACTCAGCTGTGAAGAGATACCACAAAGCATGTGTTATGTTTTTTTCCAGTGCTTGGAACTACATAAAACCAGATGTAAGCAGGAGAGAAATGTTGCCTGATATAACAATGAGTAATAAAGAGTATCTCACAATCATAGGATGCATGACACAATAATGAATTGTATATTACTTGCTTAAAAAACACAATTAAAACTGTCAATATCTTTCCAGTGGAAGTTCATTGGCAGAATTGTGATACAACGAAAATTCCACTTCAGGTCTTTCATGCTATTTTCCTGTTTTCATGCACTCACAAATAAGAAAAAGTGCAGATGTTAGAAGCATACACACTGTGTCTCTCTGTATCCAAGGAAGTAGTTGTTTCAAAATACACAGTTATCCGGTTATCACCAGCTTATTTTTAACATCCTCAAGACCAAACTACATCTGCTTGGATAACACTGAATCCCAAGTCAGACGTGACTGTCTCAGTTAGGCATCTTGATGCAGAAGGAAATATTCCTGCCAATTGAAATGGTAATATTCTTTCTTCTGAACCAATGACTTGGTATTATTTTTATGAGGCTATATATTCTGTTTCTTTAAACACGTAGCAGGAAACCAGGCAGGATGGGGAAAGCGTCTAAAGCAGCAACCCTACAGCGAGGAGGGAGAGCGCGTGCACACGTGCTTTTTAAGGAAAATACACTTACCCTTATCTTAATAAATATCCTTGTACAGGTGTTTGGAAAAAAAAAATGGTCTAGGAAGCCTCTCACTGCCAAGACTGGGGAGCACACTTGGATTCTGTGAGTGTGCCATACACTTCTGAACATAAAAGTCTTTTCTCACTTACCTAAGACTCAGTCTTAAAAACTCTCACCCAAGTTACCTGCTCTCTACCTGCTGCATCACCAGATAAAATATGTAGAAAAAACTTCTTTGGAGGTTATCATTGTCAGCAAAGTGACTACTTTAGAAAATGCATCTCCTTCTCACTTGTTCTTGCGGAGATCATCTGCACATGCTGTGTAGGAGAGCGAATGAACTGCTGCCTGAAGTACGCTGCCACTGGAACAAAACTGTAGCTTTTTGGTCATTTCCTTAGAGAAAATAGGAACTAAACTACTTAACAGCAACAAAATTCTCCACTTCTAGCATAGGCAGATCAATAAATCTTCAAAACACTGATATAAAAGGCTAGAACAATTCTATAGAGCTTTGTAGACATCTTCCTCTCCTGCACACAGATAATGATTCATGACATCTTTGTCTAATAGTCAGGCTCATAAGCAAAATCAACAGATTTAAGGAAATCAATATTTCAGGGGAATAACTATCCTGCCACAAGCTTCCCATTGGCTTTCCTCCAAAAGGGAAACTAAATTGGACAGCAAGATTATCAGACCCATAATTTTAAAAGTCTCTTTTTGAGAGGAAATGTTTTGTTAAAGTGTTCTGGCTTGTTAATGTGAACTAAATATTTTCTCTTTACCCCTCTTTATAGCTTTTCTTATTTAAGTCTTTAATGAAAGCCATCCTTTTCTCATGTAGGGAAACATCCATGTAGTGTAGCACCAATGGAGTCATCAAATAAAGTAGATATTCTTAGGTGTCACATGGGATGGCATCCTCCTGTTTTGTCTTAATTATATATTTCCAAGGATGTGTCATTTGGGCTGAAGAATGAAAGAAAATGCACAAAAATAATGTCCTGATTAAGATATGTGCCACCATCAGGTTGTCATTAACAAATAAAAGTCTTGCAAAAAAAGATTTTATCATTTTTGTTCTCAGTTTAAAAATAAAATTACGTTGATTATAGCATTTCTTGTTATGTGACACCAATAATAATTACTTTTATATTAATGTTTTAGGTGAGTTTCATCACTGTTCCTGCCTTGTGAAGTATCATAGCTCACCCATGATCAGTTAGATGTGGGAGGAAGAAGGCAAGGTCCCCTTATTAAAATGTGACATGAAGAAATCCCGGGGATGAGCTCTTTCCATGTAATGGTTTTCTCCATCCAAATCCAAATCCAGCCATCTCCCTCCAATGCTCCTTGGAAACTCCTTGGAATTTCTCCCTAACCATGCTTCTCTTTGAAGACTCATGTAAATTGTTGTTTACTTGGGAGATGGTTTACGCTGACCAGAACAGGGAATGAAGCAAAATGTTTACACCACAATGGGAAAACTTCAGGAGGTGCTGCAGGCTTTGGTGCATAAATGATGTATTTCTGTATTTAGGTGATGTGACAGAGCATTCCACATTATATAGAATCATTTTGCTAATAAATACATGTTCTATCCTGATGCTTCTAGGTAAATGATACATGATACAAATACTCATCATCCTAGTCAGCACCTAGTAGCATCAAATGATCCAGAAAACTGTTGAGCTGCATCCATCTCATTTTATGAACAGGCAAACAGCCATTTTACACAGTCTTCTAAAATCTCTATCTGTGAAGAGCACTGTGGGTTGTCCTTATGCAGACTTTGCACTTCTAAAATGTCCCAATTACTCCCTCATGCCTGGTTTTAATATAACTGTTTACAAGGGTCAGCATCTGTACTATGAAACAGTGCTTGCTGCAGATTTAGGGTGATAGTACACGTGTGTTATTTTATTAACAGGAATATGGTCTAAATGGCACATACTTCTGTTTGACAATGTTAGAAATGCTGCTCAAGAAGTCTAGACAGGATTGGCCATGTGGTTTAAGATCCATATTTGTATACATATTGGCATCCTGCAAAGCTATTACTAGCCTGCAGAAAAAAGGCCAAGCTGTTTTTAATGGTTGGAGAATTATTTACAAACATATGAATTAACTGAATAAAAATCAACAACACAAAGTATCAGAAATTCTCAGAATCACAGATTATCTTTGCTGGCCTCATAGTCATTTACTGGATTCACACAAGATGAGAGCATTTATTGACACCTAGTCTAAAACCATCCACTGTTGGAGCTCACTGGGATTTGGATCACGTTATAACAGAAAACAGTAATTTTAACCTTTTAATTATTGGTTTGAGTAGCTATTAGTGCATGTTCTATGCTGAAGCTGGGCTGGGCATCAGCTACCCAGTTATACCAAGCTTTTAGCAGCCTCAGAGGGGCTCTTGTGTGCAGCTTGTTGCCAGCTTGCAGTGAAGAGATTTTGATATAAAAAATGTTGCCTGCTGTGCATGGAAATCTGTGACAACTGGAATTTCTTTCTGCATTTAGGCAATGAACCAAAGTCATGAGTGACTTTCATTCTCCTGGAAACTATGAAATTTTGTCATCTCTGTCTGAAACCACCACCAACTCTGTTTAAATTTCTCGCAAGACATAATGTCATGTTTAAGCAGGTCCTAAAAGAGAAGATTGTTCTGAATATGCATGAGAACTTGTATACACGCACAAAGAGGATTAATTATGTTTCCCCTTTAAATAAGATCACAAAGTCTGAGGAAGGGAACAGGAAAAGCCTCCATTTTTTTTGTCACCACTTCAGGTTATAGCTAAGACAATTCAAGAGGGAAAGTTCTCTGAAAATACTGAAAATGAGAGCGTATTTCAGTATGCTGTAGCTTGTTTTGACACTCAGAAAACCTAATGGAGACTAAAGCCTTCTTTATTCAAATTAATTTAGCTATTTATAAAGTTATTTGTCTTTAACATTACCTTTATGAGGTTCCAACTAAAAGCAGGCTCTGTAGGGCTGGACCCTGTAGAAAGAAAAGGAAAGTCTCCCATAGAAAAAGCTAAAAATTTAAATGGAATGAATGAAGGAATGATAATTCCCATTTTATAGTACTATCACACTCCCAGTACCCACTGGAAAGGCTTAATGTGCATATCACATCTCTTTCCACTGACTCCAGAAAAAAATCTGGTGTCTGATAACTTTGGGGATGTGAGTAAATTAACTTCTCATCCACCTCATTATCCATCTCGTCAAAGCAACAGCAGCAAATTCAGTTCAAAACCCACAGCGTGGAATACTAGCATAGTAGCATCCAGTCCAACTTTGACTTAGAAAACAAAAGCAGGAGCATTTTCAGATTTAGGACTGATTTTTCCTTAACTCCACTCCTCTATGGGTTTAGACATTTCTCCTCAGTTTTTATTCCGATTTTTGATATTTAGATAAGTTGAAAAAAATGAATCAATATCTTATGTAGAAGGATGAGGTGAGGATGTTTGAACTGAGATTCTTTTAATTATTTTCCTTGTGTTTCTTTATTGGCTTGGATTTTTTTTTTTCTTTTCTTTTTTTTTTTTTTTTTCCTTTTCTGGCTTTGTTCTCCATCAGTGGTTCATTCATTTCCTGAGGTTTCACTTCACCTTGTCTGGATTTTCCGTCTGCAGCATGTTGTTATATGCATTTGGTGATGAGAATTAGCTTAAAATAATCTGTACCATAATTACTGCCCTCAGACTTGTTTGTGCCTATAGGGAGATGTCCACGACAAAACAAAATAACAACAAAGAGGGAAAACTACCATGTTCTTCCATATTTGGGCAACCCAGATGTTATTTACAGCATTGTTTATGGAGCTTTTTCTTTGCTTTGCTGGCTTTGATCCACACACGTTGTCAGTTTTGAGCACACACGTCCTGTCACATGGTAACTGTGTGCCCCTGACGAGTAAACATGCGGGAATGCAATTTATAAAGACAGGCTAGAGCAGCAATTAAGGAGAAAAAGAACTACAAACAAGACAAAGGAAATTAGGCAGGAAGATGAGCTAAATCTGGTCAGAATACAGGATATCAAGGCAACTGCATTGCATGTCATTTATCCTTTAGTCACTAGCAAGTGTCAACATCGGTACGTGATGTCTGTGCTCATGAAACTTTTATCATTAATCTGCAAGAGGATTTCTCAGAGGGACTTGTTGCTACAGAATCCCCCGCGTGTGCAATCTTTGAAGGGTGAAGAAGTTCATTATCATGTTTGGCACTTATTCAGAGTGATGGAGTTCTTCAAGCACATTTGGCACAATGAACAAACAGAAGATCATAAAATCTCCTTTTCCTATAAAGTTGAACAGGGAGCAGTTTCCAGTAAGGGTCCACAGAACATGTAGGAAGAGGGAAATATCTGACATGCATTACATTTTCATGCTAAAGCAAAGTAATATCACAAAAAAAAAAAAACCCCAAACCAAACCCAAAACCCCAACCGTTCAACAAATGTTTCAGGCAATAAAATTCAGTCACACAAATATTTGGGTGACAGCAGCAAAAGGTTATGTACCAGTGCTCGAGGGGCCTCGTAAGGGAGCATGGAGTAATGCTTATTTCCCCATTTACTAACAAACCAACCCCAGGCAAATGCTGAGATTTTGCAAGTTCATTTGAGAGACTGTGGGCTGAGCAGCTGAATCTTGGGTCTGTTATATGAAGAGGTCTCTGGTCTGTAAAAAGTGTACTTTATTATAAAGGTCATCATATCAGCTGAGGGAACCTATAGTTCATTATCTCTATGTCTAGTAGCACAGTGTTCTGGTAGGAATCTTTCTTTTAGTTTTACCTGTCCAAGTCTATAGGACAGGACACTAGAGGATTCTACTTCTCTGGAATTAATTTCACTCATCTGTTCTTTTCCTTTCAGCCATCTGCTGGCTACTTCTCAATCACTGCCCTAACAGCTATTGTCCCCATAGGGCAGATCTTGTCTTTTCTATCCTTTTTTGACAAACCTTATAGTATATGGGAAGGTATTTTGCTACTAATCTCATTTACGGAGGGAAAGGGTTGAACTAACTCACATGGAAACAGGGTTTGTAGCTCTAAAACTTCAGTTATTTGCCACCCGGGTCTTGAAACTAACACTTGCATCTTGCTCAGATGCTTGATGTAAAAGCACTTGTACTTTCTGTTAATGGCATTGTGGTTTCTATACATGTATAATCAAGAGAGTAAGTGAGCATGTGATTTATATGATCACTTTGAAATACCTGTCCAAAGGGTTTCCTGTTTTATGTTTAGCCTGGCAATATTTTCCACTACTGATTCTTTGCTAATATTTAAGAATGCCATGTTCTGAATTTATATTTTCCTATGGAAAGGTGCCTAGCTGTTCAAGTAAAGTGTTAAAATAACCTGAAATTAAGAATCCATCGGAAGGGTTGGATCCAATCCTGACCTCCTCACTACAAGAAAGAATTAGAGCAAGTGCAGTGATGGGCCACAAGGATTATTAAGAGATTGGCGGATATGCTCTACAAGGAGATGCTGAGAGAGATGGGGTTGTTCAGCCTGGAGAAGAGAAGGCTCAGGGGGGATCTGATCAATGTATATAAATACCTGATAGGGGGAAGTGAAGAAGAGGGAGGCAGGCTCTTCTCTGTCATATCCAGTGACAGAGAAAATTCCATTTAAATAAGAGGAAAAACATTTTTTTACTGTGAAGGTGGTCAAATGCTTAAACAAGCACTGCCTAGGGAGGTTTTGGAGCCTCCATTCTGGGAGATACTCGAAGACAAACTCGAAACAAATGGCCCTGAGCAACCTGCTTTCATTGATGCTGCTCTGAGCAGGAAGGTTAGACTAGACCATCTTGAGAGGTCCCTTCCAGCCTCAGCTGTTCTGTGATTTTGTAAAGGATACTGTAAAACAGATGCTCATCCCAACTGCATGTCCAAGACTCATCGACTCAACCAAAATGTCATTTGCAGGACAAGTTAGAAACCAAGTGGAAGCATGAAATGAGAATGATAGAAGAACTGCATACACCTGGACAAGAAGATGAAAAGAAGAGCTTTGATTTATTTTGTCTAGCAAACACTGAAGGAAATTTGTGGTAGGTCTGAGTTCTTATTTGTATGCTAATATTCCTAGCCACATACAGGGCTAAAGAAGATAGCTAGGCCAGCAATGGAAGGTACACTTCGATCACATTGCAGCAGCAGGTAAAGTTATATCTAGCACAAAAGTGGCTAGCCTAAAGTTGATGTAAAATAGGACAAATCAATGGAGTATTTCTTTCCTAGGACTTCAACATCATCAGATGCTTGAGGATGCCACAACTTCTAGTAGAGCTAAGAAGAAAGGCTGAAATTAGGTACTTTAAAGACAAGAAACAAAATTAAAAGCCCCAAGCAGGATGAGGAACACAGACAGCTGTGGAGAAGTGTGTGACTTGGTGCATTCAGATACTGGGGAGAGCTGCAGGTGGCAAAGGCACTGTGCCCTTACCCAGCCCGTCCATTTTCTCGCAAGTGGACAGAGAGAGTTTCACTCTCTTCCTAATTTTCTCCAGAAACCTTTTTGTTGTGAGGAACCAGGAATTTGAGGAACTCATTTGAAAATGAGAGTAGAACTGGCTTACACTTGTTTTCAGCTGATCTATAATGGACAACAGAATGACCCAAGGATGAGGTGAGCTTCACCTTCCCACTAGTAGTAACTGTCTTCAGATCAGGTCCCTCCCAAAAGTGATGGCAGCACTTCCAGTGCAGATCTGGAGGGCTATGACAAGGGCAAAATAAAACCTCAAGCCATGGTCTGGGCTCTCGCATAGCTGAAAATAGGATTGAGAGTATTAGGGCCAGCACAGTCTGAGGAAGACCATGGTATATGGATTTTTTATTGCTAGAGAGCTATATATTGACAGAGTTGAAATACATATGATCACTTTATTTCTTTAGATTGTTCACCTTCCCCACCACTTTACATCCCCCCCCTTTTTTTTTTTGTTGCTCTTTCCACGTAAAATGAAAAAAAAAAAAAGCCTACTGATTACACGATCAGCAAAGCTTTTTTCCACCATTCTTCAGAGAACTGATTTATTTGCATGTTAATGTTCTTATCCGTATACCAAAAATGTGCATCATAAATAGTTTTATAAGGGACAACCAGCCAACTGGAAATCCTTCCTTTATTTTAAAGATAATAGCTCCATTTGTTTATTGCTTCTGCTGTTGATTTTTTCCAAGCAGAACAGCAAATCTGCTCTCAGTTAGGGAAGTGCAACCCTTCTGTGGCCAGAGTTCAGTACATATCCCAGGGTATCTTTCTATGGCGTAACACCCTGCCTACTTCAATCAAGCTGCTCACAATTAACTCTTCTGGATGTGGAGATCAAAGAAACATAGCCTTTTATTGATCGCCTCAAGGCTACATTCAGAAGGCCTGAATTCCACTGAACTCCCCTCTTGCTCCGCACGAGAGTTGCTGCAACTGGAGGAGAGCCTGGGGCAGGCAGCCGATGGGAAGCACTGTCCACAGGAGTTCTGCTGGAACAGATGAGGATCCTCTGGACAAAGACAGAGGCCATCTACTACTGTGTGATTGAGTCTGGGTTTGATTCAGCTGGACAATCAAGGGAGAAAGATGATTTTTTTTTTTTCAGTGAGTTATATTTATAAAATCTACTTCCTTAAACTGTTGGTTTGGGTTTTTTTAGAAATGTCTTACTTTTTCCATATGTTTGTGAACCAGGGTGCAGCAGATGTCCAGAGAGATCAGCATCAGCATTTTTTGTCATTTAATAATTATGTTTGACAACTGTTAAAAGTTGGAGTGTAGTGAAATCATCACTACCCATTTATTATGGTAAACTACTCAATTTTTTCAGTGGTTTGAGTAAAAGGCTCCAAATATCCATAAAAATTGGTTGCAACGAGACACACACAAACATTAACATAATGAGCACACTCAGTGCAATATGTTTCTGCAGGGGAAATTAATGTAAAAAAGCCATGGCACTAATGACTTAATTATTGCCCTGGCCGTTGTCAGGATGAATCCAAAGCATCAGAGAAAGAGAATTTTTTCTCACCAGATGGCCTAAGCTCTCATTCAGATTCCTGAGCAGGTCATCATTTTTCATCATTTTTCTCACAGGAGTTTTACATGTAAGTTTTTATGATTTACACCAGAGAATTGCCTCATGGTCTAAACTATTGTTCCTAAGGTGTCCTATATGGGACTGTAGCATCCTGAATCCTTTTTCCAAATATGTTTTTTGTTTTGAGTAGGATATTCAAAGATAATCAGCTCCCGTATCTCAGCAAGGAAACTCTGGGATGCATTCAGGGCTGTGGACTTGGATAAAGGAAGGATTGCTAGAGAGGTCTTATCCCTGCTCTGCCACTGTGGAAAGGAACATGGCCTTGCAAATATTGTGAACAGGAGTGATTCACTGAAAAGATGTGACTTAGTCACTAAACCCAGCATTTTAGTAAAGCGGGCCTTAATATAGGCCTAGCTCTCACCGGTCATTCTCCTGAGCCCCTGTGCTGTCATGCCCTCCCTCCACTACCATGCACAATAGGCATTGCTGGGACTTAAGTCTCACGTATCAAAGTCTCAGAGTTTTCCAGAAAAATGTTGCTTAGCTGGAGCCAGTCATTACAGCTTCCTCCTCATTATGTAGCTCACAGGAATGAGATCAAGCAGACACAGTCAAAAGCATCACTATTCAAATACAAGATCCAGAAGTTATTTAACTAATGTGCAGCCAGAAAACAATTGTCAAGAGTTTAATATGGGATCTTGGTTTTCCTCATAAAACAGCCTCCTTAAACAGTGGAGTGGTTTAAACAGGATTCTGTTCATCAGCATGTGGACACAAGGAAAAAGCATCAGGTGATTACAGCAAATTATTAATTTGGTTGATTGGGGAAGGACATTCATTCTTTTCTTCATAGCTTATTTGATGTAACTTTCACAAATTTTAAAATTGACCTCCTAAAATAGCACAGCAAGTTGCTTTATGTACTTTCCAAATAATTTTCTTCTGAGAAGGTGTCGAGCAGACGTACACACATATCAAAAAGTAGAGTGATCCAGACAGGATAAGGCCCCTTCTCCAAAGATCAGATGCTTATCCAGACCTGAGCCGCATAAACCAGACTGCTTAGGCTTAGGAACATTATAGACTTAGGGTCAGAAAACAAATGAAAGTTAACACAGAACTGGCCAAAAGGGGACAATAAATCAATTATTAATACATCCCTAATACAAAGTTTCAGCCTTTCCTGAAGTCTGGGTTTTCCCTCATTTCCTCTGGGGATTTTTTAACAGCTGGATGAGTGGGATAACTTGGCTTAAGGATGCTTTTCCTCTACTGGCTCCTATGTTTGCAATCAAAAAAGAATCAAGATCACAAAGAATATTCCGGTCTGAAGAACAATGATCTCCCTCAGGTATCAAGAAATACAATATATTCAATGGGTCACATTCACCAGTATGCTTGGGATGCTTTGCATCATCTTGGTGATACAAAACAGCCATAAACCTGCACTGTCTGTGGAGCTGTATAAAGCAGCCAGAACAGGTCTGATCTGGAGTCCTCAGCATTATATATCACATGTACTGGAAGCCCCAAAAGAACTATTTTTTTTATATAGCTCTCTGGATCTTAGTGAAACACTGCCTGATACTACAACTTTTATCATTGTAATCACAGAAATCAGTAGAAAATGGAGCATCTTTGAGCCAAGTTATTCAGTTGATCCAGCTGTTGGGAAATTCCCCAGAGGAAATGAAGGAAGACTCAGAATGCAAAAAAACCAACCAACCAACCAAAACACAAAACAAAACACAAAGACAAACAAAATCAAAAAACTCAGTTTTGAATATGTGAGGCTGCAGCAGCATGAGGGACACCGCACTGCAAGGAAGGAGGGGATGAGGCTGCAGAAGCTGGCACAGAACCAAAGCCAGTGACTGCTGCTTCCTCATGGCTGGTTTAGGCAGAAGTCACTGAGCGGGTGAGCGGAGCAGGCAGTGGATGCACAACGGCCTCCCTATCAGCCTTTGAGATCTTTGCCACTAGTTGGGCCTTGCAAATGTGCTACCTATTCCCTGAAGACTCTTGTGGTTCAGGCTCTAATCCACTATACTACTGTCTGCCAAAGAAACTTCCCTAGATTATGTTAGGTATTGGAAGAGATTACACACACACAGACCCCAGGTTTTAAACCCCTAAACCACATCATGCAGCTTAATGCAGGAGCACTTCGGCTCTGTTTATGAGAGCAGATAAAACTGGAAATGTTCCCAGGCACTGGAAACTGAACTTCTCTTAAACTGTTTGAACAGCCTCTGCTATATGGTGTTGGCTCATGCCAAACCATTCCCAGGCACAAGCTGAAAGTTAGTGGGGCCAGAGACCACAGCCAACGGGCAGTTTACATGCAGTTGTCCTGCTCTGGAGACAAATGGACTCGGGCCTTGCTGTGCAGGTGGCCTTCCTGGCAGACAGGAGTCCAGGTCATTATTAATTTGCTGGTAATGACTTACCTGCTGGGACTATTTCAGTTGCACTGTGCACTGGGCATGCAAGAGACTGCCCATAATTCTGGTCTTAAATGTGTTCCTTGTTAGCATATCCAGAGTCATCTTTAGGAGAAGATTTATGTATGGAAGAATGGGCTTACTTGAAGCATATAATTTTTAATATTGAAATAAAGACTCAAAACCTAAACCAAAATCACATTATCAAGACTAAACCTAACAGTAAGAAGTCTCCACAGCTTTTCTAGTCCCTAGAAAGTTTGCTAGGAAGACCAGGCAGCCACTATGACTGACCTCAGGTAGGCTGCAAGAATCCTTTCTTGCTTTAACTGTTCAGGACATCTCCTGGAGCCACCCTGAGCAGTTACTTACAGTGCTCCTTCCCCACTGCACTGGGGAATGACCTACTTCTTCTTCTCCTTTCCTGTTTACCTGCCCCATTCCCTGTGATTGGATGCTGAGACATTGCATGGCAATGTGGGGAATGAAGTAATTTCCTCTTTTCATTCCTTCAGTCTCTGAAGTCATTTCCTTCCCCCACCCACTCAGCATTTCTTAATATTTCTGTAGTATACACTACTTACCACTTTCTTGGCTTTATTCTGCTTTCTTCTCTTACAGCCAAATGAAGACGTATTGGTAAAATATGACACATCAGATCATGAGAAATACAACTCTAGTAAGAATGCTGTATACATAAAAATTATTCTTACCCTGAGATTAGCACATAAAGAGAAAACACTGCGTAACAGTGAGTACCTGAATTACTAGTGCATCACCCCATCTATACTGTTGGTTGGAAAGGGGACAAGGATGAGTGGAGCAGGATAGTAAAGTTACCTTAGCTGGTTTAGAGCTGTAATGGAAAGCTGACCACATGAGTATTTTAAAAGCTGTATCTTGTATAAAATCACCCATAGGGAGTAGCATCATCATCACCATAATCCTTTCCTCCATAGCAGGAGTCAATCAATCAACAGCAAAGATTAGCCAAAAAACTAAATCAAATAAACATGCCTTACCTACTGCCAGGAGCCCCATGCCACAGAAGCCAGGACAGGTCTCTAATGGGAGCAAATTCCAGAGCTAAGGAACCTGGGGTAGAGCAGTTCTGGCACCAATGTTCACCCCTAAGTGCACACAGTAAGAGTTTTCTACTTGGTCTGTGCTATCTCAAGAGCTTACAGGAATGCTGTGGTGATATATCCTGTCATGAGACCCCACAGCACTGGGGCACCCTGCAACTATGACTGTTTACAACCAGAGACAATTTAAAGTGCAGCTCAGGTGTCTTTGGATCACAGCAGACTCTTTCAGGTACTATGCTCCCCCCACAACCATGTTATCCATTTAGATTTCAGATTTGGGGCACACTGGAAAAATTATAGAGAGGGACAAGAATTCCCACAAAGAATGTGCCCAGGACCAGTAGTGCAAGATATGCCTGAAAGTACAGGCCTGATTGACTTCACTTGGGAATTTAGGAATTCCATTTCAAACAATAATGCATATCTGGAACTAATTCAAACCACAAGGGAATAAAGTAAAGAAATCAAATCAAACTAATAAATCAAGATTACAGCTCTCTCAAAAAGATATGTTCTAATTCAGCCAAAGGTTATGAGACTTGATGCAGGAATTACTGGAGGTAACTCTATAGCCTGTGATTGCTGCTGATCATACGAAATGATCCTGTTAGTCTCTCATGTGCCTGTAAGCTGTGCGAATATAGTTGTGTGAATAATGACAAGGTCTCTTTTTGCCCTACAGTGACTGCAGCTACCAGTTACACTTGGGGTGCCAGCAGTGAAACAGCTGAAGAATCTCCACAGGTAGAGAGAGAAGCTTGATGAAAGCACCTTCTCAAGCTACATCTGGAGTCCATAGCCCAGGAATTGCACTCCACAAGTGTATTTGCATTTCCAGTTATAAACTGTCTCTTACTGAGAAAGAATTTAATGAAAAATAAGCACTGCAGAATATACTTTTTAAATTACGAGAAAAAAAAAAGTTATAAATTATTATAACTAAGGTTATAATGTTAAGAAAGGATAAAAGGATATTGGTCGGGAGGGCTAAAGTGAGATTTCCTCGGTTCCTTTTGTAACCTCTGAATGATACTGTATTTATCCCTAGCACTTAATGACTGTATTTTCCAAGGGAAAGGATCTGGAAATTTAAGTAGAACCTTGAATCTGATGTTCTGTCATTGCTACATTTTAAAAACAGCAAAGGAACTCTGAGAAAATTGATGCCCTTGTTTAGTCAATGACAACGAAATATGTACTCCACACACAAATCCATTCTTTTTCTTTTTTTCAGTAAGTGTGACTTTTCATGGGAATATGTATTTTGAGTATGTTCACAGCTTTGCTGCCATCAAATATAATAACAGTTTTTAATTACCCCAAAGCCGTGTGGGAAAAACATTATATGATTTTTGAACTATCACAACAGAATTCAAGTTGAAAACATATTACATTTTTCTGTTTATATATGAATACTTTGCTGAGAAAACAAGTCATACCCATGTCTCAACCCACAGTAACTGCCTGTAATTCAAAACAATGATTCAGCACTGGGTACACAAAGTCATGAAGATTTTAACGATTTTTTTTCACAAAACTTTTGGCACTTCTGCCTCAGACACTTTTTGTACAGAGCAAAAGTTCAAGCAAGTTTTTCAAAAGAAAAAAAAAATACAAGTTTTCAATTCACACTGACATGCTTGAAAAGCAGTTTAAAGTCTATGAACTAAAAATGATTTTACATTTCAAGCCCATTTGGATTTCTCTGAGTATATTTTCCAGAACAGTGTGTGCAAATGCAATGTGAAAGGGAAGCTCCAAAGGCTACTTCCTATTTCTTTCTCAGATGGGTGGCCGCTGCTCCTATACCTACCCTCTAATCCTCTTGGGCAGGATCATGTCTCTGTGCACAGTCCTTCCACAGTTATTGCAAAAGATTTTCCAATCCATATCTGACTCCTGCCTCAGGTCTGTATTATTTTGGAATGAGCTTCCTCTGGGGTGATGGTACAATTGCAGCAGACCGGGATATACAAGCTGGGTTATAGTATATGTGTAGACAGACAGACAGATGGTCTGTAAGGATCTGACCCCAGCTGTAGGATCTCATGACTCACACTCACCCTTGGGGAAGGCTGCAGGGAGTTTCCTCCTGTCACCTTCCTGGAAAACTATTAGGAGCAAGTGCAGTGCCAGCCACTCCTGAGCTGCCAGGTAAAAATTACCCAGCTTCTAGACAAGCGGTGAGATGGCCTCAAAATGGAAACTCCATCTCCCTTCCCAGAGGGGTTAACACACACAGGTTTCTGTCACCCACCTAAGTGAGGACCAGGGCCCCCCCTGGTAGCAGCCTGGTCTGACACCTCTGCAGCCTCCACTGATGAAATTTCCCGTCTGGACAGCAGCCTCAGCAGAGCTGGCTTTCCACACTTAGGTTCCAAAAAAGGGGAAAATGGGAGAACATCAGCATTTGTCCTGGAGACAGGTTCCTGCTTGCACATCTGAGAATGGTATTGACCCTGTTAGCCCTGCAGTGGGAAATGATGGGCAGTTGCCTGTAACCTCCATCCTATGCTACAGATCAACAGTTTTCAAGCTTAATCGTGTGGTCACCCCCAAATCTCCAGTGGAAGCCCAGACTCTTGGGCAGACAACTTAAAAGTGAATACTTTTTTCTTAGTATTTCAGTTGTCCAAGGACATGCAAAAGAGGACCGTGGATCAGATTTTAAAACTTCAGAGATGGAGAACACCCAAACTAAACCTCTATGTGATATTACAGCCACATTTTTAAATAAAAATATTTAATTTTATGCTACCCTCTTTTGTCTTTTGGAACGATAACTTAAATTCAAATGTTCTCTGAGAAATGTTCCAGGAGAAAAAAAGTCCAATTTTTGTGCATTTGTTTTAGTTTTCTTTTGTGTGGTCCTTCTCCAAGAGAAAAATGCCTGGTTTTCATCCAGATAAGCAGACCGTTGTAGGAGATAGAATCTAGAATTTCTGCACCAACTTTGGAGTTAATACAAAATAGGAAACAATTTTTCAGGAAGAATTTTAACTGTCAGGATACCTGGTAGCATCTAAATACATGCAAGGTGGAAGATGAACAGGGAAGGTACAAAGTTGTTAAGCAGGTGGTGGTGATACTAAAAGAAGAAGTGAGAAATACAAAAGAAGCAAATTCTTAACTAACAAAGAAAGATAAACTGAGATGCAGTAACTGCTGACATGCTTCTTCCTCATTATTAAAGGGCCATACAGGCTTGCAAAGCACAGAACTTCCAACACAAAAGGAGATATTTTTAAACAAACTTAGAAAATCCAGGGAGGAATGTTAAACTATAAATGTATGGATTGATCCACTACACTGACTTTAAATGCTGGTCACTGCAATGCCATGTTTTTTAAGTGGAGCTACTTCAAATTGAAATAAAACTGTGATAGTAGTGTGAAATCTACTACTCTACTGCTTTTTGAGCACAAAAGGAAAACATTAAGGATGAAGGCTATTTTTATGTTCTCATAAACTATTTTTATTCTTGGAAAAAAAAAATGGTTTTCTCTCTGAAATGTCAGTGAAAAATTTCATTTAAAAATGGAGTATTGAGATTTGGTGCTCGGGATAACAATGCTGCTAAGAACAATTGCAATCTCCGAGTTCAGTGCTTTGGAAAAGAAGTAGTTTTTTACATTTCCTTCTTATTAGATACCTTAGATTTATTGTAATCTTTGAAAAAAAATAGTTAAAAATAAAAATAGTAAAAAATAGTTATTGTGAGTATTGCATTTCCTTCCCTGAAGTACTGATCAGAGAAGACAGCAAAAAGGTTATCATATCTGATCAAAAATATAATTTAATAAATATTCATTATGAAAGATCCTCCTTCCCTTTTCAGATTCTTGTCCTTACATTTGTCTATTTATGCTTCTAGGAAGACAGGTTACAGATAAACTTTTTGATTAGAATTATCTAAAAGAAAATGGTAATTTTGGAATTGGGGAAGGAAATATGAGGGGATTGTGGAAGGAAATACTATTTTAGACAGTCTTGGATTAATTTTATTTTACACTGTTAGCCAAACTGCCTCTTCACTTGTTTTTTTAAACACCATTTGGGGAAGTATTTAAATTTTTAAAGATTTTTTAAAATCAGAAATATTAATCCGAGAGTGAAAGGTCATTTCCATCCAACTCGTGTTCCGTATGAGGAATGTGCATTTGTTTCCCGTGAGCAAGTATGGATTTTCCACTTATATCTACTCAAATTCTTAATATAATGACACCGTGTCAGCAGCCTTGCAAGAGATCACATGTTTTTTCCAAGATCTGGTGATGGAAACTCTGGAAGGCAATATTTCTTGTCTCTCAGAAGGCTGTTTATTCTCAAAAATACTGCTATTTAGTCTCATAGTAATTATCCTTTCCTAATTTGAAGAATATTCGACCAGGAGGTAAAGCATTGAGCTGTAATGAATCATTTGTTTCTTTCATGGGGATTAAGGCATCACTGAGAAAAGAATAAGTTGCATAATTTTTTTTTTTTTTTAAGCAAAAAGAGGAAAGTGACAAAGGAATGAGGAATATTTTTTTTTTTTTTTGTCGTTTGTTTGGTTTTGGATTTCCTTTTTTTAAAACTCCATTTCAGGCACT
Source organism: Ceryle rudis (assembly GCA_033439905.1). NCBI lineage: Eukaryota > Metazoa > Chordata > Aves > Coraciiformes > Cerylidae > Ceryle > Ceryle rudis. Next base: position 208,872 of record JAAGNO010026776.1, on the reverse strand, counting down.
GCCAGTGCTACCAGCAGAGCCCGCTATGGGACCACTCAAATTTGGAGGAGAAAGGTGGACATTGACAGCCAGGTTTCTAAATTTTTGCTGTTTTCATAAATCACCGGAATTAGAGTCCACAAAGAGCCACCACCTATCAGGCCTAGGCACCTACTTAACCATGGAAGACGAGACACCCAGCAGATTTACCTTGAGCAGATCAGCAATCGTCTCAGAGGTAACACCAGGTCCACCTAAGATCATCCTTCCTCACTTTTTGCAATAACATTTGCCCAAGTATAGAGTTAATTAAACTTCCCAGATGGTCTAGGAGATGAGGCGTCAGATGGGTGTAATGTATTCAGCAGTGAAGGGACAAGGAGTATTTACATTGATTGTTAAGCAATAACACTACGTGCTGTGGGCAAGAAGGACACAATGCCAGCTCTGGAAATTTCGCAACTGTTGTTTCTTTTCCTCAAGACTTTGTAATTGAGGCTTGTGGGGTTAATAAACAACAACCATCACCAAAGTAACACTTAGGAGAGAAGAAGAGGACAAGAACATTTTGAACTGCTTACGGTTGTTATTCTGTTAATACTCCAGTAAGAAAGTGAGACGTCTTTTGTGTCTTTTCTAGTCCAACAGCACATCTCTAAATAAATCCCAGAGGAGACACGTTTCTGAACGCTGAGATGAAAGCGGAGGCTAAAGCAGGCAGGGCAAAAGGTGGTTTTGGTTAAACCCGAGCAGCTGTCTTTTGTGTGTCCAAAACCACACTTTGTCTTTATACATCAGGTCTCATTGCACTAGGAGCAGTGGTGTGCAGGATGGAGCTGTGCACGGCATGGTGCAGCCCTGCGCAAGTGACCTGAGGAAGGGCACAATGCTACCAGGTAGCTGAGAGGAGAGTGAATAAGGGAAAGCACGAAGTCAGAACTGGGAGCTAACCGGCGTCAAAGGAAAGAGAGGCCATGGCAGAAGAGCAGTTTCTGCTGGTCCAGATGAGCAGTGCCCAGAGTGCACCTGGAGTGATGTAGTTTAAAGCTGAGTTAGCAGCTCAAACTCTGGTCTACAGCCATGGACCCCATCTCCTAGCTAAGGGTGCACAGTGACATTTATCTCCGAGGTACATGGACATTTTAATTACCTCCATGCAGAGTCCTGGAATGAACTACTTGCCTTATCTCAAGACTGAAGGAAAACCAAGAGAAAGTCTTTCAGGCTGGCTGCTGGCTGTGGCAGCTGCAGCAATAAATACGTGCTGACACAAGCCTACCCCAGCCAGGCTTACACACGCATAAATAGTAGTCCAGGCTGTGGTTGCTTAATAACCTAAATAAGTGGCTAATTACTTTCTGAGCTAATTCAGAGCACATAGGCACTGTATAACCAGCCTGGTAAAAATAGGGTTAGCACGTTCAAAACCAGGTCAAACACAAAACAATGCAGAAGAAATGGTCTGTAGAAGGGTGAGTGACATGTGTATCAGCCTCTGCCATTTGCTCATGGGTAGTCACTCTCACGAGGGCACAGAATCACTAAAGCTGGACATTGAAACACTCAAGGAATGGGGAAACTGGGTAGTAGTGCTAAAGAAGCTAAATTTAAAAATCAGAGCACTGATGAATACAGCTGATGCTGCCCCATGCTCCTGACAAATCTCCTTCTAAATAATGCTGAAAGTCCAGCCAGACCAGGCTTTTGTGTAGGTGAAACTTTTCTCACCACTATTCAAAAAGCACAAGCCACAGACAGACGGTGAAATTATACTTTCCTGTGTCCAAAAGCTAGAGCCATGGGCACAGGAGGGATCTGTATGCTGAAGTTTAGTGTGCAGAAGTCAATTGTTGAAAGTAAAACAACTCATCTGGCCCACTGGAAAGTTAAGTATTCTTTCCCCATAGAAGTAACCACTTCTTCTTGTTGAGGCTACTTTGAGCTGCCTCTGTAAGGCAAGGGCAACGTGGCACAACCGCAGAGATGACACTGAAAATAAGAGGCAAGAGGGAAAAGGAGGAAGAGAGAATATTTGAGGGGAGACAACTCAGAGTGTACTTAACATGCCCAGTTCACTGCTGCTGAATGACATGAGGAGAATCATGATGGCATTATTTTTTTTTTTTTTTTTAAGGTAAATTACTGTGTTAGCCTATAAGCACGAAAATGTCATATATTGGAATATTGTTGCTATAATGCAACTTTAATACGATGCGTATGCTATGTCTGTCTAATATTTTCCGAACTGTACAAATCTCTGAAAATTAGCTGTAAGACACTGACAAAATGCTTCTGTGGTTGCAAATTGAAATTTTTGGAATTTTTGCTTTGCAGGAAATGTGATTTTTTATTCCACCCAAGACCAAAAAAAAAAAAAAAAAATCCAATTCTGAAATATCTCTCTCCCACAAATCCTTAGGGATTTCAGTTCAGCTGAGAAGCTATGGGGAAGATTCACCATTGTAAGATTTTGCAATTATTTGGAGTTTGCAGCTGTCTCAAAAAACAGGTCATTCTAGAGCTGGACTATTTATGCCCTGGATTTATATACACTTCCACTGACTTAGTTGTCTTTTATCAGCCTTCGGATTTTTTGTTTTTTACTTTCCTGGTAATAGCCAGCACCGTAAATGGGTGTCTACAGTTCTGAAGGTAATAAAATGTTATAGTGTAGTCCAAGAGATAGGAAGGCAAATGTGTTAGTAGGTAAACACTTGTATAACGTCACATCTCATACCCATGTGTGCTATAATTTTGAAGGATACTTCACTGCTTTTAATTCTATCTGATGAGCATCGGGGTCAATGCCTTTGTTGTTTAACACCACAACCTGTTATCTAACCCTCTGCATCTTTCCAAAGTAATTTCTTTTTCTGGTTAAAGCTCACTTCCCTTCTCAACTCTTCAGATCAGAAGCTAGATAAATACTACTTGCCTATGGTCTGGTAGTGAATCTGCAGCACAGATAGTTAGGGTAAAGTGCCTCCTGACACCAGACCTGCTCAGTCCCCCTTGACTCGCTCCTCCTTACATACACACACACACACACACATGTGCTTCTTTGGGTGAAAAGGACTGATGCAGGGCCAGGGTGGGAGGGTAGGAAGTGAAAGCAGGCAGCATGGCTGCATTGCCCTCACACGAGGACAGTGTAGGGGAAGGATAAAGCTCCCACTTGTCCTTCTTTCTTTCTTTCTTTCCCGATGCAAGGACAGTCAGTTGTTGGAACTTTTCTCTGGCAATAGGTCACCACCATTTTTACTCCACAGAAGACAATATTACCAATGCTCTGTATTTTCCACTTCTCTATGTATGTTTTTTTCTAATGGCCAGTTGCTTGTCAGTCATGGAAGTCCCTCTGATGCCATTGGGTTCCCTTGACGCACTCCATGGAGTCCCTGCGACTCTCCAGCTGCTGAGCATGGCAAAGCTATGCCAGTGTACCCTGGGGCGGAAGGAAAAGAATGGAAAAGTCTCCAGCTGCACAGGATGGCCCTAAATAGGAGACATTTTTGTTTTCTCATGCCTGCCAAATGCAGGTCCAGGAGAGCCGTGCTCCTGTCTGTAGCATTGCCCTGCCTTGCCAGAACAGATACTTGCTTGGCATTGCAAAACCCAGAAGAGGTTATCCGGTCAAGGTGGCTGTGTCTGGAGCAGTCTAAACAAATTCTGTATTTCTGGGAATTATCACTCCGTTGGTCAGAGTACTGGTCGTGTGGCTACTGGCATACCAACTCTACAAACACAGAAAAAAGTGTCAGGACTATTTTAATAAAGGATTCCAATGGGAGTCGAAAGCATGTTGATGATTTCTTTCATGTGTTAATGCCATTAACTACCTCAGGCATTAAGCGTGGGGAGTACCAGTAACTGACAGTGCACTGAGTGGAGAATGAATCATTTTATTTTTTTTAAGTAACTTTGTTGTTCTCATGAAATTTGGCCTCAGCAGCATTGTCAGGTTTCAATTAGTGTTGGTAACTCTGGTTCAGAAAAAAAAAAAAAAAAATTAAACTTGATCCATGATGTGTTACTAGAAATTTGACAAAGAGTGCCTTCCATCCCGCTTTAAAGTGGTCTGTGTCATGAAGAGCATTAAGAAAAAACCACCCCATGGCACGGGCACTGCTGTTGTGCCCTGCTTTTTCATGGAGGATGTAAGTAGAGAAAGTTGCCATACATTTCTCCATGGCTGGCCCATCCATCTGGTAGGCATCTCTTAGGTCAAAATGCTTAAGTTTTGTAGAAATTAAGGTTTTGTGAAGCTTTCTTAACAAAAAACATTAATAGTCAGATTCATAGTGTAAAGCATATCACTGCTGGAGATGGGAAATTTTGAAAGCAAGAGGAACAAATGCAGGAGCAACTTTACAACCAGAGCAACATTTTCTTTTGTGCTGAACCTGGCCAGCTTCATGCTACATTTCTATTTGAAATGTAGATCAGAAACAAGTGTCAAGGGCTATGGAGAACAAAGGATAAAAACCCAAAGGTCAGACTCTCTGGTCTAAAAGTAAGATCTTCAAAATCCTGCTTAACAGTATCCTCCCCAAACTTTCATGTGCCTGTCCAGATCCAGAGGGAAGTCAGCCCTAGTGAGGACCTACGCATCTCGTACCACAGCTGTGTGTTTCTGCTCCTTCCCTACCATGAGCCCAGCCAGGGAGCCAAGCTGGCTGGAAACTTACTGGTTTTCTTTGTTAGTCTTTACCTAGCTCAGGCCCAAAAGCTGGCTCCCTGCCCAGACGAGCTGGGGAAGGGTAAAGCAGCAGCAGCGCTGACTAAGCTTGGCTTTGGCTTCCAGGTAACTGATCTTTCCCCTCCACCAGAAATGTGGCAGCCATCATGGCCTTGAGCTCTGCATTGCCTAATTTATTTTTCTGAACAGACCTCGAAGTATCAATCAGTTCCATGGAGAGTGAAAAGCATCTCAAGAGAAATATGAAATCTCCTTGAATAAGTCTTAATGGACAGATTCCTGTCCCTTGTTATGGACCTAATTACTGAGACATTTAGCAGACAAAGGAGTAATGCTATTAGTTAGGCATGCAGAGCTGACCCTCTTTAATCTCTATATGAAGTCTGGGGACCTGTGTCAGAGCTTTAGAGACTGCAGGGCAGCTTACACCTAAAAATGAGTGGAAAAAAGAGCTTTGAAAGGTAAAACCCAGAGTCTCTAAGCTATGTACAAAAGGGAGAAAAGACAACGGCACCACAGATGTGCTGAAACAGAACAGTCTCTTTGCTTGTCAGTAAAGGCTGCAGGAACCTTCCTGAGAAGTTAGAGGATAATCTATTAGTATTCCTGGACTTCTCTGCTGAGGCTGCCAGGGGGTGTGCCAATTAATTTTAATGCTAAGTGAGTTTTAGCAAGTGGCCATTTAAACAGTTAGGCAGTGACCAACAAATAACTACATGTATTTCTCCCACTGGAGACATGAATGTACAAGCTGTCGATTAAATGAAATGGTTTTTAGCATGAAAAAAGCCGATGTGAACAGCACACACACACATATATATATATCTTCTACTTTTCTTTTTTTTTTCTGAATGATGAAATACAATAAAGTCTTCAGATAAAATGCCATTACCTACAGTGAAATTGTCATTAGAGGTGGAGATGAAACTTTGAGAACTGGGTATACAAATAGTACACATCTTTGAAGATGTTAACAGCACTTTGTGTGACTGACAGCCACAAATTCACCTTTGCTGTGTGCTAAGTCACTCACTTCACCAGTGAGTTCTCAGCTGTTGTAGGAAGAAGAGCAGGAGAATTGATCTGAAGCATTAAAAAGTTCTTAATATGCACAAGGAGAAGGGGCAAAATGGACTACCCAACCTGTTTGACCTGGTATGACAATACATTGTGCCTTGAAATTATTAAATCTTGTTCCCACTCCTCCTCACTTCTAGCTCATGTCTAGACCAAACATTGAATTTGAGATACTTTTACCACAGCATCTGGTTGCTTGGACACTTCATTGGCCATCTTGATCACTCTGACTTTTTATGTCTGAAATGTGGTCACTGGATCAGCTGCTGCAGCTCTCAGTTGCTTTGTTCATCTGCATTATGCTTTCTCTTGAGTCATAAAAATCCTGGCTCATTAAGCAAGCTACTGATGGTTTGACTATGTTGTCTACCCATTGCATACATATGTTTAGATCCATTTTCATCTACATTCACATACAACTAGAGCACAGCATTTGCTTTGTAGTTCTGTCATAATAGCCACAAACCCTCTGATGCATTATGAAATCATGTTTGCAGCCCTTTCTTTTCCCTGATGAATTACGGCGTAATCAGACCACTCTCAGCCTCAAAAAAAAAAAAAAAGAAAGAAAAAAAAAAAGAAATC
>JAAGNO010026776.1:101740-202432 GCA_033439905.1 Ceryle rudis | reverse complement strand
ACCCTGCTATACATTATAAAATCATGTTTGCAGCCCTTTCTTTTCCCTAATGAATTACGGCGAAAGCAAACAACACGCAACCTCAAAAAAAAAAAAAAAGAAAGAAAAAAAAAAAGAAATCTAATAAATAATAAAAATAAATACCAACTGCAAAGATGCAAAATACTTAGAAGTCAGGACACATTTCATCTGAAATAAAACCCCATGAGTGGCAGCACTGGCATAAATGGTTTGAGGTTATCTCTTATCAACCTTTTTTTCTTCTTGCACAAAACAATTCCATTTGACTTCAGACTGATGAATGAAGGAACTGAGCTATAGAAAGGGCAAGGAATGAACCACTGTAATAAGGTCAGAAACACTGTGACTTCAATATTTAAGTTAACTAATGATCAGTAACTAGTGGAGTACAAAAAAATTAAAATGAACCCAACCTAATCAGGTTCTCCCTTCCCTTGATGTAATCAATATGTATCAATTTTAAAAATGTTTATATGAAGGTACCTTTTGAATATTAGCATTTTTCTTTCTGCGTCTATTCATAACCATGCTGGTATGAAGAGCTCAAGACTCTCAGGACAAGAGGAAGTTGTCAGCTCACTGACAGCTGAGGGCATAAGGGGGAAGCAAAAGGAGGGGCTCACTCTGCCAGACAGGTCTCTTCTCAAGAAAAAAAAATCAAAACAAAACCAGGCAGGATAAGCCATCAAAGCTTTCTTCTTATCTAGAGAGAAGATCATTGGGAAACTCATGAGACCAAGTTGGTCAGAGAGAGTCTGCCAACCCACATGCTTCAGAGGAATCCTTAGGAAGGAACTGAATTTGAAATTTCAGGATTCGTTGTCTTCTACAAACTACCACAAAGAGAGAGGTTAACAGAATTTCATGTAAAACCATATGTCTGAGTAAAACATTTCACTTTTATTTAGGTGGGTTTTTTCTCCCTGTTCTGGCAGATAAGAGAATGAATCACTGGAGTTTTTGTACTCTCCATTTCTAAACAGTGAGAAGGGAGAGCTGGTTATTTCTGGTAGGATTAGCGTTTGTAGTGGTTTCACTCTGCATATTCCCCTTCTGCAAAATCAGCTGCTCTTTGCCAGAGCTCAGAAAACACAACTGTCTCACCTAAAAGAGGACAGACCAACTTCTAAGAATTACTGGACCTTCTCTACCGGCTGACAGCTGGGATCAAGGGGACAAAATGCAGCCTCCTTTTTGTGCTACTTCCCAACAAATTATAGACATTGTCACTCAGACCACATCTGCAATAAAAAAAAAATCCATATGGTTATCTTTGAATTCTCCAGAAAAAAACCACACATCTTGGGCTTAGATTTTACCACCAATACCACTGACTTGAGTGAAAAGACAACCTTTGACATGTAGAGCGTCACTGTGGTTGGTATAGCTTTCCCTAATAACATGTTCCGGTGCTTAAGCAGCATGAATGGCATGTGTTTTTTTATGTTTTCGACAAGGGGTGTTTTTGTGTCAGGGATTAAATGAGAACTTTTCAAAGTACTGGTTACCACTACACAACCTTGCTTGAGATATTATCCAAGACTGAAACAAAGGAAAGTCTGCTGCCTGATTGCAGTGCCTTCAAATCAGACCCTTGCTCTTTCTCCTTCTTCTGTTCCCTAGAAACATGTAGAAGTAGAGGAAAATCTGAAGAAATAAAATTAAATAGAAACATAAATCAAAAGAAATAAAATACAGTCATAATAATTAAAAAAAAATCAATACATCAAGTGTATTCCATTAACACTGAGCTGTTTGTATTGCAAGAGCGAAGGGCAAAATCATTACCTTAACTCTCTACTTGAATATGCCCCTCCTTGGCAAGCTGCTGTGCCATAATGAGGATAACAGGAGTGCACTTTATTCTTAAAATAATGGTGAAATTATGCGCATGACTCTATTAGCTACTGGCAAAGCCTAAACATCCAAACTGCACATAATTTCATGTTGCCCTGCTTAAAATGGATCCTATTCTCACTGAAATTGAGGATCTCATTCTTATTAGCCTTAGGAAGAGTGGCTTCAGACTGCTTTTCAGATGTTCAGAGCAAATATTTTGGGGGTTTGTGTCTGTAAATTGGTGTGTCTCTATGCTGTGAATAGAAAAAATAAGGTCTCAGGAGTCTCTGAGGTGAAATGGCAGAAATACACTCCCATTGAAAAGAGCTTTCCCCTCAACCATGTAGAATGTCTGATGAGGAAAACATGCCTCCGTCACAAAGGGGAGGAGACAGTTTACAGAATCACAGAAACATAAAATGGTAGGGGTTGGAAGGGACTTCTGGAGATCATCTAGTCCAACTCCCCTGCTAAAGCAGGTTCACCTAGATCAAGTTGCACAGGATCACATCCAGGAAGGTTTTGAAATTCTCCAGAGAAGACTTCACACTGCCACTTGGGCACACTCAAAGGAAACAAGTTTTTCCTCATGTTCAGACAGAACTTCCAGTGCTCAAGTTTATACCTGTTGCCCCTTGTCCTGTTGCTGGGCACCACTGAGAAGAGTCTGGACCCATCCTCATGACACTCACCCTTTAGATATTTATAGACATTGATATGATTCCCTCTCAGTCTTCTCTTCTCCAAGCTAAACGGGCCCAGGTCCCTCAGCCTTTCCTCGTAAGAAAGATGCTCCAGTCCCCTCATCACCTTTGTAGCCTTCTGCTGGACTCTATCCAATAGTTCCTTGTCTCTCTTGAACTGGACACAGTACTGCAGATATGGCCTCACTAGGGCAGACAGAGAAGAACATCCCTTGACCTGCTGGCTATACTCTTTTTAATTGTACCCCAGGATACCACTGGTCTTCTTAGCCACAAGGGCACATTGTTGTCCCATGGATAACTTGTCCACCAGGACTCCCAGGTCCATTCTCCACAGACCTGCTTTCCAGCAGATTAGACCCTGATCTGTACTGATACATGGGATTATTATTCTCTAGGTGCAGGACCCTACACTTGCCCTTGTTGAACTTCATTACGTTCCCCTCCGCCCAGTTCTCTAGTCTGTCCAGGTCATGCTGGTGTATCAGCCACTCCCCTCAGTTTTGTATCATCAGCAAAATTCTGAGGGTACACTCTGTCCCTTCATCCAGGTCATTGATGAATATGATGAAAAAGACTGGATCCAATATTAACCCCTGGGGAACACCGCTAGACTCTATACCACTCATCACAACCCTCTGACCTCTATCACTGAGCCAGTGCTCAATCCCCCTCACTGTCCACTCATCTAACCCACACTTCCTAAGTTTACCTATGAGGATATTATGGGAGAGCTTAGGAAGATCCTAGGGAGATCCCTAGGGATAAAGAGTTATCAAAAGTTTAGCATTTTTTGATGAAGTCATGTGTATCTACTGAAAGACCAACCATAAAAGCTACAGTAAAAGCTCAGTGTTAAAATGGTTGTACTGTAGGGGCTATATAAGGGCTTTTTCATGTAATCGTCCTGTGACTGCTTAAGATTTTGCTGATAACAGGGAATGTCCCTTCTTTCTATGGACTACACGTTTTGTCAAATGCAGCAGGAATTTACCTGGGAAAGCAGGGAGGGGATGAAGTTCACTTACACAGAAGATGACACAAAACCCACTTTACCACTCCCAGAGAAGGCATCGGTGTTATTTCCTTATTCTGGGTGTTAGGAATTCACATCCTCATTTTATCTATAGACACTTTCACATCTCATGCACACACACATAGAGCATACCTCCCTCCCATTCTCCTTTTGAGTTTATAGTCCACAGGTGCACTTCTGTCACTGGGCCACTTTAGCTTAGGAATCAGTACGTTTCTATTCAAAGCTGAGGACAGGAATCCCAGGGAGACAAAAAAGGCACTGGTCAGGTCCTGCCCCTGTGACAAGCTCTTGGATGACCCCCAGAAAGTTACTTGTGATCCTTGGCTTTTTTTTACGTATAAAATAAAGAGGATACTACTTCTTTTCTCTTACCTCATTTATGTAAACTGAAAAAATCTTGAGCGTAGGCATCTTCTTGTATATGCCTTAGTGCTATGAAGCTGTTAGCGCTCCCTTTGGAGACAGAGATCTGCTACAACCTCCCTTGACCACCTATGTCAGGATTACTTAGAATTTTACACATAGGGTCCATGTCATATAAAATGCAGGGCAGTTGACACAATCTGTACCTGCCCCACTCAAAGCTTTTAGAGGGCTTTTTTTTTCACACAGAGGGTATGACTCCCTTGCAGTGGGTACAAGAACCTGGCTCTCATGTAACAGTCCTCATTACTGCTTATAGGTATTTCTCCAACTGCATCTCCTAATTGAAGAAAGATGGCTTGGCTGAAGCCTGTAATGACTCAGGTCAGTGCTATGTCAGAACATAGCACTTGCCTCAAAAGTTGTCTTACTCTCTATATGCAGCTGTGCTTAAGCCTGGCAGTGTGTTGCTTAAAAAATGTCTCTTTAAGACTCAAAAGTGAATAGCACAGGCCATTTCTATGTATCTTACCTACTATTTGAGATACCTTTCATTATCAATACTAAATCCCTTCAGTATGGCCAGGGGCACTTTCCACTCATCAAATTAATACTGTGCTGCATTGCCAAAAGGAGCTAACAGGACTAAAGCAGGGCAGAAGTAGATGTGTGACTTTGTTATCCCAGTGGCTGTAGCAGTCAGATGGAACAAAACTGTCTTGGGTTCTGGTCCTTGCTTTCAGGCTTTTGTAGTTTATCCAGTACCTCTAATTCACCCAGTTGATGTAGAATAAAAAAATCACATCAGTTCAATACCTAGTTCCACTTGGAATAAGTACTGAGGCTCACCTGTAGATGCTATGGATTGGAAAACTCTTCTCCTTCTTCCTGCAAGTCTGGTGTTGTAGTGTATGTATGTAGTTTATACATGCCTTGCATGTATAAAGCCCGAGCTCCTTCAGTACCTGGATGGTTGTATAAGATAAGGGCAATAATTACATACTGCATGCTTGTAACGCTTTTCATGGACAGCTTACAAAACTCTTTAAAAACATCCATCCATTCTCATAACATGCCTGGGAGGTAGACAAGGTTTATTATGCACACAAGCCATTATTTATTGTGAACCAAGAGACAGCACTCTATTGCTAGTACACCAAAGATATATGACTTGCCCAGGCAGAGCCTGGAAGGGAACTTGGGGTTGCTCTAACCCATGTGTTTCAATCCTTAGGCCAAAGCAGTGTTTTCAAAGTTATTTAACCTGGCAAAAGTTAAAGCACTGGCTTATGCCACTGTGATGAATCTTGGACACTCAGTTTACTATGGTGTGGACAAGCATGGAAAAGGAGCCTTGAGAAGGACTGATAAGGCTGTCAGTGCTCTCCAGTGCGGGTGTGTGGTTTGGCTCCCGCCTGTCCTGGAGATGAGCACTGCTTCTAGACTGTGTGATGAGTCAAGGTATTGTGGCTGAGACTGCAAGCATTGGCTCTGTCACCGAGCAGACAGACAGACATTCAAAGAAACCACAGCCCTCTGGTTTCTTTGCCCTTGTTTGCTTAATCAAATTTGGGTTGTGTGCACGCATACACATTTTTTCACCCACAGCACAAACAAATACTGCTCAACACCTGAGGGTGGCTGGCTCTCAGAAGTGCCTCTGGAAAGATGACTCAGAGGAGGAGTAGCGGGAGGCTCCTATGGCATTCGTCCTAACGCGGGAAAGAGCATTCCCTCTTACTGTAAGTGATCTAATTATATTACTGTAAATCTAACTCTCACATTTTCGTCTACCTCCGCATCAGCTCTCAGGCCGCACTTATGTAATTGTGGAAAACTTTCTACGAAGCAGAAGATTCCTGCTGCATGCCACATTGTTTGCAGAAGACTTATATGTGAGCGTGGGCAAGGAAGGGAAACTTCAGTGCAGGAGACTGAAAGTGATACCTTTTCTAAAGGTCATGAGTAAACGAATTTGTGCATTAAATTGCACTGTGGGCCTATAACAATGCAAAGAAAATGAGCAGTCTAAGAAAGGTGTGTTGGTTTCTTTGGTGATATAAATCCAATTTAGACAAATAGGCCAAGTTTTTTATCTCTAATGTTTCAATTAAACACAATATCCCCTTTTACTTCTTGTCCTCAATCTCACCTATTGCCACTGATCTTATCATTAGAGTCCTGGCTAAATTTCAGGGATCCTCTACTTGTATCCCCTATAGGTGCTCCCCAAAAGTCAGCTCATCTCACGTATCCTTTTTAACATGACAAAAGGATCCAGGACTTCGGTCAGGAGCATCTGATAAAAGAGGATCCAGGTGATGAGCTGGGAGCAGTAAGCACTTAGGGAATGAAAAGTACTTCACAACTCCACCAGTTATTGCTGCTCTAGTGATCTGGGTCAGGTGTCATTAAGTGGGCATGTACAGAAGCAACTCTTCCATTGGGGCCTAACGAGAGAGAGAGGGTAATCGCTCTGCTTGGAAATAGAGGGAAAGGAGGAGAGCTCTGCCTGCAAGCCCTGCTTTCACTGCAGCTCAGAGGCATCACTGGGAAATGAAGCAGTGTCATGGGTGGATGCAGCTCTGTGTGCCAGCACTTGCCAGAGCAGCTAAGGAGAGTCTCAGAGAGGCAGGAGTACCAAGGACACAGTGGGAGCAGCACTGTGAGCGTGTCCTGAGAAAAACTGAGCAAGTGCCTGGGGCAAAACGCTGACTGGAAAAAAAACCTGAATGGCAGGAGAAGACTCTGGGCATGTCTACACAGCCTGATGCCCCTGGCTGGTGCCATTCCACCTGCGCACAGAGCCAGCCCAGGAGGAGAGCCTGAGCTCATCTGTGCCACCCCTCAGAAGATGCTATTGCATTCATCTGGCTGGGCTCCAGCTGCCTTGGAGCCTGTGCGGAGCAGCCTGTCTGCATCTGATCGAATGCATGTCTACACAGCCTCTGAGATGCTTTCTTTTGTTTAGTTATTATTTTTACTTTAATCCCTGCAAAAAGCCCATTCCTTGTAAGTAGGCAAAGAAATAGGTAGAACACCTCAAGCAATTGACATCATCATCTTCTGCATTTAACTGTGGCAGCCCACTGGGGCTGTGCATTTGACAGAGATGGTTGAATTGAAGAGAATGTTATTTGAAAAATACACTTTCTAACAGAGCACAGAATTTGATCTGTTGTCTAGGAATCCAGATGGCAACAGGCCACATAAAAAAGGGAAGGGAAGGGAAGAGTCACTCTGGCCCATTCTTTTAAATCAAAAGCAAGCAAAGAAAGAAAAAAAAAATTGCAGAAGGTCAACTGAGGAACTAATACCCTAGTCCAGGAAATTGTCAGACAAAGCAACTGCAATTTATATGGACCCCTTGCTGCTTGCTGAGATTACGTCTCTACACTTACACCTCTGAACAATGTTCACATTCAGAATCTAGCCAAACTAAGGAGGGGTGAAAAAATGATTTTCTGAGGTCAGCATGAAATGTAAGTATAAACAAGGAATTTGTACCAATGCCCTGCCACAGGAAGAGGGAATATGAGGATGTAGTGACAGCACAATCAAAAAGGTGCTGAAAGCAACCTGAAAGGGCCAGGGACAGTGTGCTGAAGGTTTGAGTAAAACTTTTTTCCTATAGTTTTTATTGTCTCTATAAAGGCCTGATAGAGCATCACATTAAGCTCTTTAAAAAACATGACACAGTTAATACTATAAAGGGGTGAGTTTTCTGTAACTACTATGGTAGATTATTTCATCCTGTTAACACTTCCAAAAAGGACATGCACACATAAACTTTATATAAATTGACATATTGAACGTATATGTACACATGGATATACAAATTAATCCATCAATGCACACACACTTTGGATTTGATCTGGTTTTTTTATTGTATGCACTTGAAAATGAAAGGCCAAATAATATAGATGTAATCAGATGTAATCAGAGCCCAGTTCTGCTTCAGTTGAGTTGAATTATAATGTTCTCATTTTTTGTCTTCATAACCTTTAAGGACTAGCTATGCTCAAGATACCTTATACTGGCTGAAGATCTAGTGTTACGACTGCCTTAAGAAAGAATAATACTTTGCTGATCACACTCAAGATCTACTGCTCTTCTTTTCCAAGGTACATACAACAGGATTCACCACCTCTGCATCTGCAAATGCTGCAGCCTGGGTAGGTCTGAAGAAGTGGGTACGTTTGATGGTTTTTGATGTTATTTCCTCCCACATCAAAATCCCATCTCTCAGTGTCAGGTGAATAACTGGAAATCTCACCCTTTCTTTAAGAATTTAGTTTCTGGGCTTTATGGCTGCAGACATGTCTTCAGAAATATGCAACCAAAACACTGAAAAGTCCAAAGACAATAAAAAAAGGACCTAACACTCACTATTTTTGTAGGTCCCTGAAGCTTTTAAGCCACTCCTGTGATTTTGTGGAACTAAATTGGGAGGCCTGGAAGTTGTTGACTTGTACTGGGCAAGCAGGAGTGGTGAAAAGAGAGCCCATTCCTTATGGTGATGGCACCTCCTCTCTCAGAGTGTTGGATGTGTCTGTTCTGCCCACAAGGTGCTGGCAGTACGTCTTTACCGAGGCCAAGTTTCTAGATTCCTATGAGTCATTCTACTCTCTTATTAAAGAGGAAGATATTTTTAGAAATTTAACCGGATCAAACAAATAGTGCTACTGTTTGTTTTATATCCACCGTATGCTCTAACATCTTTGATCCCTTAGTTTTTCACCACCATTTTAGATGTGCAAATGTGGTGTGAATTAGCACACAGTTCTGGATTATTTAGCTGGTCAAAGTATGGAGTATAGCTAGAAAAGCATAAATATAAGGCAGTCTCTGTAAGGTGTTATTTCAGAGCTAAGCAAAGATAACAAACTTTAATCCTCCTATTAATTTGTGACAGACCTATGTGCTGTGTGTGATTTATCAGACTTGGTACATCAAATGATTAAAATAAAATGAGCATATTAACAGAACACAAGCAAGACAAAATATTTAACTATCACCTTAGAAAAATCAGACCTGGTATAACTAAGCACATTCTAATTGAACTGGGATGAACTTAAAGATTAATTTCATTTTCTAGCTGCGGCAGGGCCACATTTAACAACATTGCTCAAGATGTTTTGAGATCTACTACTTATCTTCATTTCAGAGTTAACAAGTATGAAATCTGTAACTGGTTAAAAATTTGTACAAGAATACTATGACAAATCACAATCAGTTGTCACATTTGCCTGTTTTATGTCTTCATTGTTCTCTATCTGTGAACATTTATTCAAGCCAAGTGTCGTTTCTGTGAATGTTGATTTTCATTTGACCAAGAAAATTGCTTGGATCAAATAACCATCTAAGCACTTGTTGCAAAGATTGATGGATAAAACGCATCTCCGATGTATTCACAACTATAATACTTCCCTAACTAATGCTGTGAAAGCACAAGAAGTTTCCACTTCCAAAGGAGTTCTAAGAAATGAACATTTACTTCACTCTGAATCAGAATGAAAACAAAAAATAAATTAATTGCCATGACTAAAAAAGATCCTTTTTTTTTCTGTGATAGAAAGCAAATTACAGTTTGAAACTAAAAGTAGCTTTGAAAAAGCACCTCCTCCTCCTTAGCTTCCATTCCAAAAATGTTGAAATGGAATATTTTGACCTTCTCACAATACTTCTTCCCAATTTTTTCCCCAAAACAAAAGGTTGTGAAAATCAACATGCCTCAGAGAACAGCTTTGGTTTAACAAAATGGCATTTTCTGATGGAAAAAAAAACATTCCATTGGAAAAAATTTTAACCAGCTCTAGCAAAAACCCTGGATTTCACACTCTGGGCTAAATTTGCAACCCCTCACCCTCTGAAATTAACTGGAACATTTGAGAAGTAGCTAACTAATCAGGGAAAAGAGGCACTCTCCCAGCATGGTTTGGAGACTACAGGGGGGCCTACTGGAATGATCCGAACAGGCAGGCTGCTATATGGGTTCCCATGATGTCTGCTCCCACCAGCCCAATTACAGGATCAGATTTTCTTATTATTATTATTATTATTTTTTCCTGAGGAAATAGCTTCATTTTGTTTTGTTTCTTGCTGTTCTTGGCATGAAATTCATGTTTTATTGGTATGAAATACAAGTCTGTTTTGACACTTGCAGAGACAACACAGACAGAGAGAAACATCTTTCTAACTATAAACTGAATTTTGTATGCTTTGTAAATAGCTTTTTATTGCTCATATAGTATATAAGAAAAAAAAAAGAAAATTTGTTACAAACATAGATAAGTTATCTATGTCTTGCTGTGTACTTTCCTCTTTCTTTCAAAACAGGAACCTGGTTCACCGAGAACATCTGATCCTTTCGTGTACTTCAGCACATGAAGCAATAAGCAAATTCATGAAATATGAACACAGCTGCAGTGCATAGGTGTGAAAAGTTGCCTCCCATTAGGTTAGGTAAGAAGTTACATCTCCTCAAGACTGCTGTAGAGACAAGATGGTCTTGGTGTCTCTTGCCTGAAGTGGCTCAGAACTGTTGGACTAATAAGAAGAGTCTGGAGGTTTGGTCTGTGCTGTTTGAAAGCCATTGGCCCTACTTTACGTTACTTTTGATCTACTATAAGAGCTAAAATGTACAGGGCTGAAGCCAGCACATTTTTGTCATGGAAGAGACACAGATCTCTTATCTGCATGTTGCTCCCATATCTAATACTGCATACATGCAACTTTCATCCTATAAGCACTTGAGGCTAAAGCAGGCAGGAAGTAACGCTGTCTCGCTCTCAAAACTTTTTGAAGACTTTTTTTTTTTCAATAAATCTGTACCTCATTAAGATGAATCAGAAGCCTTTAAGCCCCTTTCTCACACTGACACAGAGAAGACTTAGCATCCAAGATGCAGGGCATGTAAAAGCCTCAAGAAGGACTGAACAGCTACGTTTGTACCCAAGAGTGGAGCAGTGCTGGGGTATTCTCCAGCTCTGTGGCACCTTCTTGGCTAAGACTACTCTGTTGCATGCTCCCATGCCCTGGACCATGGTCTAAGACACTTGGGCTATGACCCATGCTGAGTCCTGAGCCGTGATAGCAGGCCTGGGCTAACATTGTACCAGGGGCCTTTCTAACACTTTAATAGTATGGCCATGTTCCAGCACCCAAGTCCACAGCACTGATGCTCTATATTGGATCAGTCTATGGAGTTGCTCTAAAATGTCCCACCTAAGCACTCTGTCTCCAGACTCTTAGTGCTTCTGCTGTAAGTCGTATTTTAGGACTGTTGATACCACTTCCGATCCAGAGTTATAACAGGATGACACTTTGTGCTGTGTCACGTTGAGGGCTCCACATACAGACAGTTATCATTATTTAGGGTAATGGAAAGCAGAATTTTGCCTAGGTAATGGAAAATCTTGTATGGGTAATGTCAGCTCAGGTCAGCCAGGTCAGTACCAGCTCTGCTGAGTCCAGCTAGCTTACAGCAGTGTAATTTAAGTATCACTGCAGTGCACTCGTCCTTTAGGTTATGGGAGAGCTTTTTAATTTGGTATATAGCTGCTCTATATATTTGTGACAAGTAGTCATTAGAGACAAGCTTTTAAGAGTATTTTTTCCAAGCTGGGACTCTGGAAATACTAATTTCATTGTGAAACTCAAAGGTAAGCTCACAAAACTTCACACTTCACCCACACATTATGGATTTACTTTCTTTCTCATAAAAAGGCTATTGGAGAATTGTCTTCTCTTCCCAGAAAACTGTAATATAGTTTTGTCTCCTGTCCCACGTGCAAGACAATGGACCTTGTCTTTGCCTATAATGGAGAGTACCTTTGGAAATGGCATCTGGTGATTTTGAACTTTTTAGTTCTTGTTCAAGTTTATCCTGATGAAATCCTCTGGCATCTTCCTCATGCTTTTCTGCTTCTCTTTCAAAACTTAATCATTACCTGTTCCTGTACATTTTATTACTTTCTTCACAACTATAGTGATTAGCCTCAAGCATCTTTCCTATCTCCCAGCCCTTTCTCTAAATCTTTGACATTCATTCAGAATCGTGACTGTAACCTTTCTTCTGAGGCTGTGTGACCTGGTTGGCTCATTTACTGTTAAATATTTCACTTATAAGGGCATGCAGTTCTACATTGTCTTGCAGGTCTGGAAATTTTCTCACTGAGAGCCCAATGTTCACCTAACTTTCTGTTTTTCAGAAAAGCTGTTCCTCCTCTGGTCAACGGGAAGTAACCCTGGGTGATTTATAAACGCTTGTCTCATGCAGACTGGTCTGTGGCCAAAACTGTCAATGTCCTCCAGTCTTCAGAAAGTATATTACCACATCACTGGTCATTTCTGTCTCTAGGCCTGTAGAGAAGACCAGTAATTTAAAGCTTTTTCAATCTGAAAGTTGATGCCGAGTGGATTGTCAAACTGTTTACTTCCCTTCCAAAACACAGTTTCTCACTGTAGCTTCTGGGTTGCAGTTTTAAACAAAACCTCCCTGTTTGCAATAATGAGAATGTGTATGCATGTTATTTAACCAAATTTTAATACATTTTATTTGCACAAGTCATGAGATTATTGTCTGATGAGTTTAGAGTCTGAGCATTATCTCTTAGTAGACTGTGCCTGCTCAAGCATGTGGACCTGAGCTGACAATCTGAGGTTCAGGCAAAGCTAGTAAAGATTGTACTTTGCTGGGTGTCAGGGATTCAATCCCAGAATATGAAGCACAATAAACTGAGAGGAAAAAGAAGTGAAATACCTTTAAAGTGGAAATCACTTTTAAGAAGAGACATCTCAGCACCAGCTTTAAATATTTGCCATATGGAGTTTGGGCATAGCTGTATCTCAGGCACCCATGCTGGATCTAACCCTTTCAAATGGAGCAGAAACCTTTATCATATAACATTTCCCAGTTTTTCAGTGGAACATCACATCTCTCCAGAGCCTTGAGTGAAATATTTTGTCTTTCAACCGCAACCTCAGCTTCATGGATTATTCCTCCAGCACTAAGATGGGCTGTCTGGCATGTTGACTCAGAAGAGAGCAACTCCTTGCTGCACTAGTGGTGCTCACTACCATAATTGAGAAGGAAATTCACTACTGTCATCACCAAGGACTTGTTTATGCTTAAGAATTGGCAGAGGTGTAATTAGCTTTACTTAAAGCCCATCTCCTTCCATCACTTTGAAACTATGTTTAAGCACCATTCAGAATGGCTGAAACCTCAGTTACATCAATTTACCTTAGTTGTGATTGCAATATAAATGAGGTTGGAAACTGAGTTAGCTATTATTGGGACTTCTATTTTGTGGCACATTGGGATAAAAGTATTCACTCTCGTGTGACTGCTTACTTCCTCAGAAAGTCATATCTCCTACATTGCTCATGTTATTAAGCTCAAAAACAAAAAAAAAACCACCTTTCACTTACATGAATATGGGAGATAATTATGATCTGTTCTTTGGAGGTTTTACCAATGTATCAAGATGCAAAAAAGGGCAATGATACTTCAGTTGAGAAAAGGTTATAGATGAGTAAGTATTTTACAAGTCTCAGTATAGCGAAGTGATAAAGCTCTTCCAAAGACAGACAGTATTTTATTTCAGTGGCTTGTCAAACAACAAGAATTCTGTCTGCTGAACTCTTTATGGACATGATCCAGCTATTCTTCATTTGACAGATTTCATGATTTCTTTGTTTGACTTTGTAGGAAAGTGTCTTTTAATATGTATGGTGTTTAAAGTATGTGTATGTGGAACAAACGCTTCAGTCTTGTGAAGAAGTGTCACTGGATTCATTCATGAGATCGTAATGGCACTTGTGCTCTTTAAATGTAGTATTGCTGTTGTATTTATTTTAGAGGTGAATTGGTCAAAAAAACAGAAAATCACAGCTACTGGGGCCTGTTTCACCTGTTCTTTTAATTTGTCTGGAAAGGCCATCCATGAAACACAAAGTTCCAAACCCCAGAAAGCTGGAATGCAAGGCTTTTGTTGTAAACTAAGAGGTGGGAACATGGGATAGGGGATTTCCTGAGCTGTTCATTGTGTATCCTTGCTGCTAAGCAATCTACATCTTCCTCCATCCTGCTCTGTCTTTCAGGTATGAACACGCCACCTAGATTTTTGGTCCCTTTTACCACTCAAGAGAGAAAGACACAAGTCCCAAGAGCAAAGTCACAAGAGCAACATGATTTGAGTTTTAAATATATATGGCTTTCATATATGGACCATGGTTTGCCACTAGAGGAATACATCTAATGCATTTGAAACCTCATGTAAAAGGTGACATGCAAGATGGACACAAGACTTTCTGTCATGCTGCGAAAGACCCATCATATTTTGAGAAAGAGAATAGACAGAGTGCATGCACTCCTCCATGACTCAAAGCTACATGTCTGAAAGTGAATTATATTTACTTAGCATTCATGCATGATTGTGCTCTTTTTTGATGGCTGGGTTTTTACTTCCTGGAAAGCACTTTTGATTTTCAGTGGTCTGCAAGAAATTGTTCTTTCTTCAGGCAATGATGACATCATGCCACTCCATCATCAGAGAGCTCCAGACACGGTTATGTGTGTTTTTCCTGAGTGCACCATAAGGGCTCAACTCTATATTCCCACAAACCCAAACTGCAACTGACTCCTTGATGTTCTAGATATTCAGAGTATGCAAGAAGAGATCCAAACCAAGAGGTCAGTGTCTGATGAACTTTCTCCCCAGTTATTAGGATTTATTTTCAGTCTAAGACCATAATAAAAATATTTTTAACACTTTATTTCTGCCATCCCTCTTTTTTCTAGTCTTCAGTGCCTTGGGTTTTCTGTCTTGCTCCCCCTGTTTTGTCCTCCTCACTTTGTTTCTCTGATTCTGCGGTTTTGCACTGTTGATTTTTCTGGTTTTGTCTACTTTCTGTCTTCAACAGACAAAATTTTTTTCTTCAATTTATCTAACTCATGCTTCCTTTTTCTTCTTTTACCTCTCTCTCTCTTTTTTTTTTTTACTTTAAAGTCAGGATATTTCTTCATTCTTCTTTGTTTACAGTTGTTCTGTTTGGTGGTTTGGGTTTTTTTTCACTCTTTTCTTGTTTGTTTCTTTATTTTGCTATTTCTACTGTGGTTTCTAGAGCTCCCTTGCTTGTTGTGGTCATGATACAGTTAGAGATATTCCCAGTTAAAAGAAGCTTCCAATTAAATAGAAAAGAAAGGCAAAAAAATAAGTTGGAAAGAAAGGAAACAGTGTTATCGTCATTTTACTGAGGGAAAACTGTGTCAATAAAAAAAATCAATAATATTTCTTAGGTCGAACAGAAAGCCTGTGGCTGAATCAGGAGGAAATGCCAAGCCTCACAGATTTCATTCAGTGTCTTACTCATAATTTCTTACTTATTTTTCCAAGCGTCTACAGTGTAATGATTTGCAGTGTGATAATTATGGCACTGTCCACAAAGGAGAAGACTTCCTACACTACTGTGGGTTTTCAAGCTTACCATAAAACTTGCAGATTAGTTGGCATACACTGCATTGCAAACTAATAATTATTATAAGAAAAACAGTTTTATTGGATGTTTCTTTTTCCATGACCAATTCACATCTTATTGTGAAAGACCACCAGATAGCCAACCCTATAAGTTCTGAGGTTTGTATTTAACCAACAAATTATTTGAAGAAATTTTGAGTAATCCAGTTTTCCTACTTTAAATAAACTCCATTAAGATGAACACTTATCAAGGATTAGGGCTGGGTTGGCCTCTAGAAAAAATGCCAGGTGCTCTCTATTATTGCTCTGAAGAACTTGCTCTAGCTGAAGACGTCCCTGCTCTCAGCAGGGGGTTGGACTAGATAACCTCTAGAGGTCCCTTCCAACCCAGACAGCTCTATGATTCTATGATTCTATTATCATCTCTTCCTCTCCAATGGGGAAGAGAAAAAGAACAAGGGAGAGAAACTTATGTGTTAGAAAAGAAAATGAAAACAGCCTTAATGAAAATAATAACAATAAAATGAAATATATACAAATATATACAAACCCAATATCAAACCCAATTCCCCCCTATGGCAATTACATCACCATCAACACTGATGCTGGAGCAGGCTCTGGGGAAGTCCCAATCTGGACTGTCAGACACCAACCAGATTCAGGAGATGAATTCTGGATTTGGGAACACACAGCTCGGGATCAAAGGCAGAACAGACAGGGTCCTCCTTGGATGTTGTCTATTGAAGAAGAGAGTTTGATCTTTGTGATCCCTCAGCTTTATACTGAATATGACATATATGGAAAGGAATACCTTGTTGGTCAGTTTAGGGTCACCTGTCCTGCCTACTCATCCCCACAGTTGTGGCCTTTTATTTTGTCACCCCCCAACATGACACACAAGATTTAGCAGTGACCTTGGTCTCCATAGGAGTAAGTATAAGCAAAAGTCTTTCTGCACACCAGTCCTTGGTAGTAACTTGGTAGTAACATCAAGCTTTATCACTTCTAGAACCAGACACTGTCTGCAAAAGTATGCTATTAACTTCAAAAAGTGCAATTATTTAGAAGAGAGCTGAAAAATAAAATCACTGAACAGAATTAGCACAAGGCTGATCAAACTAGGACAACACTGATCCACTTTCTAATGAAATCATAAAATTCACCTCAGTCTGTGTTCCAAATATTTAGTCTATTATAAATATGTGTCATTATTAACAACTACTGATTGTTTCTGTGACTAATGTTCAGCGCTAAATGCAGTATGAGCTGATACTTGCAGGAATTGTTCTCATGGAGAAGGAGTTGTGGGTACTCAGGCATGTGTCTTTGGGGTTAGCTGGATCTTCATCACCAGCGATTGCTTCTTTCTTGCTGATTTAGCCTGCTCCAGGTGGGACATTTTTCTCTGCATCCATTGATTTTAGGGAGATTTTTTTCATAAATATGTCATGGGTAGGAGGACAGAAAGAGTGCAGAACTTCTGAAACTCTCCATGTATTATAAATAATGCCTAGGAAGGTGTCAATATGGAGCCACAGAAAATATGAGGGAACTCTCCTACCCCAGTCCTATGCTTATATGGATGCCTCTCTAAGAGCTGGAAGAGCCAAATGGGCACCAGCATCATGGCAGTATCTTCTCTCCTTCTCTAAATGCTGAGGATTCAATCCATGTTTTCGTGGTTGTTCGTTGAACTCAGAGCTTCAATATGTGCCACTCTTGGGGCAACCACTCTGCACGGTAGCCTGGGCCTCAGGCGCCTCCAGGCACCCACTCCCAGCTGGCAGAGCTGCACGTTTGTCTCCTGATGGTGCATGACCAGAAGCAAACCAACCTTGTATTCACACAAGCCAGCTGTCTGGCAGAAGGACATTACTGTGATAGAGTAATCCTTCTGGGGCTGCCAGCTTCACCTTGTACAGAGCCAAGCTTTCTTCACCTGCAGCACGGCTTTGGCCTTTCCTAGGACATTACCACCATGGGGTAAATGCGGGTTTGATGCAAGTCCATTAGCTTGGATGAGCTTGTAGCAGAGGTGTGGGTGGCACTGTGTGTGCACATGAAGCCATGTCTCACTTCAGTTGTGCTTAAATTTCCCTATTTCCCCTCGTGTGCCTGTTGCTCCTGAGAGTGAAATGGGAGAACTAATCATGCTATATAAGTAAATACATACATATAAAAATACAGCCATGTAGCACAGCATAAATGCACTTTAAACGTATTTATGCAGCTAAGGGGATTTCAAGAACAGTGTAATTGCTGTGCAGTTGTCTCAGTAAATGTGATGATGTGATGAATTCATATAATTGGCTTGGTTCTGCACTAAAGCATGAGGATGGGAAGCGAAAGCAAAGTGCAGAGTCTGCTGAGGCTGTCCCCACTGATGGAGAAGCTTCTCAGACATCTCAGAGAAGCCAACGCTCACTTCCATTCAAACCGAAAACTAGCAAATGAGTACACTGACATTAAAACAAAACCCAAACCCACCAGCATCCTCCTGATGAAGACCGAGAGGTGCCAGGGTGAAGATGAAAGCTACGTCAAATTCTGATCTCATAAACAGCGACGTAAATACAAAGTAACTCCAGTGAAATCTATGAAGTTGGTTTGAAATGGGTCTAGGGGACTTAGTTACAGCACATAAGCTTAGACAGTGACATAAATCCCTAACTTGTGAGGCTACAGGCTCCATCTGAATTTGTGAGGTATCTCAGAGGGATTCAGAGGTATGCAGGGTAAACTTGTGCTCTAAACTGTTCTAGAAGAACCAGTCTGACTCTCTGTTAACGGAAAAGATAGTCTGGGGAGATAGACTCGTTCTGTTGGTGACTCAATTAGGTGTGCAAAATTAAGCAGAGTGAAAATGCCATGAAGTATCCGGATACAGAATCCTAGAAAGAAAAGCTGACCTCTTTAAAAAGCTGTGGCTAATGCAAAAAACATTGGGTGTCACTGTCACATACCAGATCCTCCCAAGGCTTTAAGCTTCTCCCAGGCCTTTACTATCATTAAGACAATCTTCTCTTTCAGTAGAAAATTTGCAGCCATCGGTCCAGTTTCTCTCCTTCCCATGTTCTTGATATCCTCACCGAAACATTGGAGCATACTTCGATTAGGAAAATACTTGCTGTAGATCTCATACCTAGAATGTTTGAGGCATCCCCTACCTGGCTCCAGATGTATGTCTGCACTAAATGCTGTACTGTTTGGCATTCTCTGGTTGTACAGAGGTGCATCTGCAAGGCCAGTCTTTTTTCACTTCTCCAGCTCATATTAGCTTCCTGACTCATATTCTCACTTGCAAAGCTGAAGATGAGTGCCTGTAAAGGAGTGTGGTCAACATAGCAGAGCAGGACACTAGTGCTATGACTGAGCACACACCTCCATACCGCCTAAACATGCCATCCTTTCAACTTGACATACCAGCTATAAGAACCTCTAGCCAATTCAAGGCAAAGGTAAACAATCGAAGGTGTCTCACCTAAACAGCTGGTCTCCCTTGAAAAGCCCAAGTCAGGTGATGACAATCTGCATAGGTGCAATGGTGGCTTACTCTCTCAGCTTCCAGCTTCATAGAGGAGGAACATTTAGGAAACTTGCTCCCTGTGAACACTTAGGAGTTAGTTAGCAGGTTCCTGTTGAGTGACAAACCTGACTGAAATCATGTAGATGGACATAATATGCACTGTAATAATCAATTTGGCATGTTAGAAGGTGTGCCAGTTCAAGAGCAC
This sequence comes from Ceryle rudis, assembly GCA_033439905.1. Lineage (NCBI taxonomy): Eukaryota > Metazoa > Chordata > Aves > Coraciiformes > Cerylidae > Ceryle > Ceryle rudis. The sequence continues at coordinate 183,249 of JAAGNO010026776.1, read as the reverse complement.
AGTTGCTTCATCCTCTGGACATGCACTCAGTCTGCTGGGTTCAGGGCAGGGACAGGCTCATGGGCAGCTCTGGACACCTACTGAGTGTCTGTATCATACCAGGTCCAAGAGGAGCTGGTAGTGCTGTCATGACTGTTGTTTCTGCAAGTGTTTCCCCTGACTGCGGAATAGCAAGAAGAAGCCTTTGTAAATAGCTGCCCTATTGTCAGCCAGACACTGGGCTTCTTTCATCAGAGAAGAGATGTGAATTCACAAGGATTGTAATGCTGGACACATTTCCAGACCACCTGGCCATAATGTTAGCATATCCTCTGCAGCAGCAAACAGGCCTCCGTATACAAAGGAGAGATCTCTCTTGGTATGCTTTTATCCTGTTAGTTTCACAGACATCCTACTTGAGCTGGCCTGGTTAGTAGAAGGCAGGATGGTGATTTTAAAGAGATAAGAGAGTTTTTCTGTTACTGCCTCTTCTGTGTTGCCTTTGCAGCTCAGTGCTGTGCTTCCTGCAAATTTCCTGGAAGGCAGCCTGTGTCATCCTGACCTTCTGCAGTGACAGTTCATCATCTTGCATCTGGAACAGAATCTTTTGCCACCAGATGAGGTTTCTTTCCTCATCTCAGCATGCACCTTCATCAAATTCAGCAAATTGTGTTTTCAAGCTCAGAAAAAGTCCCTTTTTGAAGCAGCTTCTCAAACTAGTTGTTTTCCTCAGCCTTGTTTACCTCCTCATTTGCTCCAGATTCTGCAGCTGTTCTCTGCAGCTGAGGGCAAAGATAGGGTGACAGCAGCTGGTGGAAACCCACAGCTGCAACTTCTTGGGTGATGCTGGGGCAAAACTGTTGCTGTCTGAAGGCAGAACCTCCACCGGCTCCTCAGCAGCCCCTCTGGAGGACTGGAGATGAGCCTCATGGTGCAGAAACCTGTTGGCTCATGACAGTCTCGGCTGTTTGAGTCAGCTACTCCAAAGGAACTTTATCATGGCCCAAGGAAAGAAAAATCTTGTGATTTTGACCCCAGCCTGTGCATTAGAGTTGAATTCTGCTGGGTATCCCTCAGTGCACAACAAAAGCCTGGCATGAATACACAGGGGCACAGAGACCCCCAAAGCTCTGAGTACATAGCTTAGGGGAAAATCCCTCCATGTGGAAGTAAATGTTAAAGTGGAGGTTTGCTGTCTACGTAAACAAGGCTGAAGCAACAAGGCTGAACAGTCTCCCAGTTGCTTCATATTCAGTGAAGAGCCACTGACTCTTCAACTCTATCTTCTGTGACTTTTCTAACTGGGACCCCTGACCATTCTCCCATCGAAGGGCCAGACAGATCTGAGATGCTTAACTTGCTAGACTAAGTAAGACTGCGGCCAGGGCAGGGCAGCCAAAGTTTAGAACAAAAGATTTATAGAGAAAGCATCATAAGAAACACAACATTTTCTCCAATGAACCACACACCTTCTTCAGGATGACCCAGGTCTTCTGCAAGGCCTGCTTCTCCTCTGGATGTTTCTGTCTCAAACACATCAGTTTTGGGAAAGGACTTTTCTTTTGTTCTCCTTTGCGCTAGGCACTGGTTGCTGAATCTTTTAATATTCTGCTTTTCCTGTGAACCACCTCTTGCAGGTATGTGACTACATGAAGTCAAACGTTAATTTAATTCTCTCCACTTAGTTTACAAACCTTGGCCTTCCTCCAACTTTATGTCCCTTGATCCTCCAACTTTACATCCCTTGATACTCCAACACATACAACACCCTGAAGACATACTTCTCATCAGTGCAGTGACTACAAACATAGCAAACAAATTCTGTTCCCAAGCACTAGCTTTTGACAGCTGATAGTGGACTTGCAGGGGTGTAATCGGGCATAGAATTTGCTTCAATGTGTTTTTAATACAACTAGAGAGACTCAGACTATCTATTATAGGAGTCATGTAAACAAATCATTCAAACAAAATCCTCCTAATTTTACAGCAGTCTAGACATGTACATATTGTGAAGCCATGTCTAAGGACAGTGTCACCAAGGTTTTTATCCTTATTTCCAGTTCAGAGGAGAACTGAGGATAAATGTAACAGCGTGGCACCCAACATATTATTCCATAGTACCTAAAAGGAGTGTCAGAGGCATCTGAAAAGCCCTCTGATTATTACATTATAAGAAATGTTTGTTTCATGTTTGCTGTGCTGGCATAACATTGGCTTTTCTGTGTTTTGCCAAGTTTGCACACTTTCTGTGGGAACCCTCCTCATTCCAATGAAAAGGGATGATAGGAAGCATTTTATTAGAGCTTACTGGAAAAATGTGCCATAAGTGCCAAGGAGCCGGGACTGTCGTCCAGCTGGCTGAAGACAGACAATGCGTAAGTTACAAAAAGTTGCAGGATTGCTGGGCTGTGTGGAAATTCCCATCTCAGTTGGTGCCTCATACACCTTCCGTGAAACACATGTAAACCTTCTGTGCCAATCCTAAACAACGTCTTGGACATATACTGTAAGGGTTGCCTTAAGGTCAGCAGGATTTTAAAGGGTGTGCAGAGCTTATCACTCTCCTACAAGCCCTCCATGCTCCTGGGGACATGATGACGGCATGGCACTCCTGCACAACTTCAGGGCACACAGCCTGTTGCATCCTGTGTGGGTCTGTGAATTGTCACAGATAGGACAATTTTGTCTGCTCTTCAGGCTTAGCATATGTCTCCCCTCTTTTATTTTTGGTATGACTGAGGCTCATCTTGCAACATAAAGCTTAGCCCAGAACTCTCTCAGCAAAGACAATGACATCTGGAAGTAGAAAATGCCTTCCAAATATTTATGAGATAAGTCAGCAATTTCCAGATCACTATTTTTCCCTAGCATCTAACCTGAAACTTCCTTACTGTGTTTTTAACTCATTGCTTTTGGTTTATTCATGAAGATATTGCAGTAATTAAAGTTTATGACTAATATTCTAAATGAGAGGAAAAAATTAATTTCAAGAGACAGAAGACAAAAGAAAAAGGAGTCCCTGAGGAGAGAACTGGAAGAGGAGACTTGCTCAAATATGTCCTTTTCTGGTATAGGAAATGCCATATGGGGAAGGAAGGCAGAGATTGTTTGTGGGACAAGGCAATGGAAACTGCAGCTACTAGTGGATGAGTGGCAGCAGTGAGAAACATAACATTCACAGGAGTCGCACGCTATGTCTCAGCGAGATGCATTATTGGGCAGAGCATTAATGGAAAGATAAACTGAGATAGGGGGGATATAGCTTCTCGGGCTACTGGGAGGAGGTTTTGGTTGATTGCCAGAACATAAATATTTTAAATGAAGGGCAGGCTCCACTGAAATCTGTGAGAGTTTCACTGTCAACTTCAGCAGGGCTAAAATTTCACTCTGATTTATTAATTGTTTTGGTGGGGGGCTAGCTACAGAAAATGTCAGCATAGAGATAGGCTGGTATGAAATCTCTGGATCCAGATTCAGATATACATTCCTAATTTACCTGAATCTAAGAACTGAGGCAAAACACAGTGGTAATGGATTGAGCATATGGCACAGTCAGATCTAATGTTAAAAGCCTTCAGTGAGAAGTACTCCAGTCCTGGATCCCTGGTCTAGCCTGAGACTGAGACAAAAGACAGATCATGACTCCAAGAGTGGATCACATTTTCTAAAAAATAGAGATTAAAAAAAAAAAAAAAAGTATGAAGAAATGTAACAAGAACACAGTAGTTTTCCCCTTATGTTTCCTTTTGTATCTGATCACTCAATTTTGTATCATTACGCTGTAATGATACAAAATCAGCTACCACGTGTATTTCAGTTTAAACTTTCAAATTTTATGTTCCGCTATGTATTGTCACTTTAATACCAATGCTAAATATAAGTCATGCTTCAGCAATGTCCCTCAGTGCTTCCCCTTCTGTGAGTCCACAAGATACAGTTGTGTAAATGATAAATGTTTCAGGCCATGACTGAGCTGGAAAAAATGAGGGATGGGATTTTGTGAGAGGGGAGGAAAAATGGAAAACATAAAATTTCATTTTTCTTTAATCTGAAATGTTTTATCTGAAATAAATCATTTCATGTTAGCCTTATTTAGCTCTTTCCAGAAAAACATGAGGTTAATACTGAAACATAAGAACTGTTTCAAAATGAAACAGTGACCTTTCTGTAAAATTGTCCTCTCCATTTTAATTCCGAATGCAGTTGCAGTTTTTCAACAAACTGTGAAGTAGTCTAGCTGTCATGTAAATGACCTTACTCTACTCATATGATCATAAGTTAGGCAATGTTAATGTGTTTTGCAATGTTAAGGTGAAATAAGAGCAAAAGAAAGTCTGCACTGAGAGTAGAAGATACACTTTGGGAATACAAATGTGTGCAAAGAACGCGTTCTAGCATGTAAACTGTCTGCAGAAGTTTAGCTAGCGTACAAACAGTCTTACAATGTGTTTGCATTTTGCAGGCCAACAAACACTCATCATTAAATCAGTGAGTCCAGTCAAGATGTCTGTAACACAGCAAGAGGCACAGCAAAAGCAGCAGCAACAGCAGCAGCAAACTCCCCTCTCGCTGCCTGCAAACATCCCAAGCTTTTACAGCGTTCGCTCCTAGCAGGCTGTTGGGAAGCGTGATATCTCCAGACCTTAGTATATCTAGCCTAGCAGAGAGAAAGCATCTCCTCAAAAGCTGCCACTTTGAGCACCCTCAGAAATGAAGATCAGAGGATGACTAAGGGTCTTGAGAACTGAGTTCTTGCTCTCTTTCTTGCTCATGCAGGCACGCAAAAATGCACACAAAGGCACATTTTCATGTATTTGTTATTGACGCACAGACTTCAATGAGAGATCTTTAGGACACACATGCATAACTGATACATTACACAAATGTTTGCTGTGTACAGAATAATCAAGGAAACAGACTCATGTTTATTATTACTGAATCAGCAGCAGTCTAATGGATTAAAAACATCCTCTTTTTTTTTTTTTTCCTCTCTTCTGTTGTGAAAGTGCCAGTGTTGTAAACTCTCTCCGCAAGAGAAGTGGGTGGAGATGAAGCGACTTATGACTTCCATGATCTGTGTGCTCCCAATCTCTCAGGTTAGGTCCTCTGGCTGCAACCCAAAATCCCAGAACATAAGCTACAGATACTTGGAGCCAATTGGGTTGGGAAAGAAGACAGTAAATGTCTGTTTCCGGTTCACAGGCCCCTTAGCGTCACCACATATTTTGGAAGTCTGTCTGGCTTCCTGACTTTAAGAGTCTCTTGATTTAGACTTCAGGGAGCAGCAGTGAAAGGGGGCAAAACAAGGCTTACCTAAAATCTCATGAATAGTCAGAACATTTTTGTTCTCTGACTTTTAGTGCTTTTAAAGCCTTAGTTTAGGTTTTGGGGTTTTTTTTTAGGATTATTTATAGTAACTGCTGTTATAATAGTGAATTGTGGTTCTTTACACATCTACTCTTTAGATTGAAAGATATGCCCTAAAATGGTTCTGAACTCTTCCTTATCCATTCACATTTCCACTCTTTGCACTGGTATCAGGGTTGGACCTTGAAGCCACTGTAACCTCAAACAAGAAGATTCGGTCCACACTGAAGAAGTATTTTCTTCAAGCAGAAAATACTGCCAGCCCTATTTAAATACAAACTTGAGTCAGTCCTTGTGAAGCTTTTGTACGTCTAAATTAACTCAGTAAATTCACTCAATCTGATTGAGTCTGTCTGAGCATCTGCTTTTAATGTGGGAAGAATGGGATTTAGCAGCACTTTGCATATTGTTATAAAACTGTTTTTAATCTTGCTGTGATAAGCAACACAGCACAGAGGCTTGGCTGCCGCTCCAAGTGGGAAGTGGTGTTTAATTATGAGGGACTGTACCTGTCCTGGCCCATGAAAATAGCTCAGTTTGGTGAGCAGCTCATAAAAGGAGCTCTAATATAGGAAAGTGAGAACTGGTTACTACAGTGATCTGAAGAGGTGAAGAGAAGATGTGAGAGTATGCAGAGAGCTGGCATTACCCATGCTGGAAGCAGTTGTTAGAAAAAAGGAGAAAAAGATGAAAACAAGGGGACCAGACAAAAGCACATAAGGCCCCTTTACTTTTCTAATGGCCATTCCTGGCATGGGCATTGCTGTCACTCTTTGACAAATTCTGTGCTGGTGGAGGGGGCTGAGGTTTGGGATTTTGGATCCATCTGGATGCATGTGATGGGACTGTACCTTCTGAAACCTCTGGTGCATGCTCAATATTGAACTTTCTGTTATTGTCATAATCAGAGTACAGACTGTTCCTTCCCAGGCAAGGACAGCATTCCTTATGGGCTCCTCATCACCCTGGCACTACTACCCCACCTCAGCAAGAAATTCCTACCCACATTTCCATGTTTCCTCATTCTTGCAAGAGACTCTGGAAAGGTCACATTTCCATGACCAGACCTACTGATAGATTTAAATTTCTTGTAGTCAAACAGCTGAACTACATACACTTGGCAGCATGCCAGGGCAAGCACACAAAACACAGCCTTTCCTTTTCATACTGGGTGTTTATCAGAGCATGTAGATGATTTTCTTGTCACTTCTCAGGCCTATATTCCTCCTATGCTAACCACCTCTTCCAAGACCATGGCAACTGCCTGTTGGTGCAGCGGGCAGTGTTGTAAGGACAAGGAAACCTGCTGATGGGAAAGCCAGTGTAACACAAAATAAATGGACTACTCCCTGCATTGCTGAAGAAAAGCCCTTGTCATTTTTAAGGTTTGGTCTGTTTTGACTGTCTTGTGATGATCTTTCAAAGATGGCCCCTGCTCAGACACTGGGCCTTGCACTTCATCAGCCCATGAAGGGCAAAGGTTGTATACACAGCAAAACTGACCACAGCAAGCAAGATTTCCCCAGAAGCACACAGTGAAAATGTCTTCACACTCTTGTGTAATTTCGAGTCAACCTGCTGCAGAGATATGTCTGCTCTTTGATCATCAAAGCGTGATGCCACCAGATGAAAAGGGCAGAGGGTGCTCTCTCTGGAGAGGTGCTGGGCACCAAAACACTCCTTTAGATGAACTCTGTCACCACAGGTGTGTTCAGGCTAACCCACTGCTTGACACTGCCTGTTCCCCAGAAGCAGAACCTGTTGTGCATAAGGTTTAGCTTTACTACAGTATACATCCAATAGTCATAGGAGGAAGGAAGCACTTATGATTTAAAATAAGGTCATTCATCCAGGGTCTTTTTAACATGCTGAAGGCCATTGTATCTCCAGAAGCTTCAGACGATAAAGAGTTAGCCTGTGTCAGAACATAGTCAGTCTGATCAGCATAGTTGATAGTTTATATCTGGATATAGACACAGTGCACAAACACTTCCACTAAAAATCTCTAAAGTAAAGGTAGGGCAAGTGACGAGAAATGTTCTTTCTGCCACAGGCATTTTATTCCCCCAAACTCCTTGTGAAACCTTTTGCTAGTTGCAAAAGTTGCTAAAGATGCTGTTATGATGTTAGGATGCTAAGCTGTGAAAACAGAGCTGTCCTAACTTTTGCAGTTTTCCACATCATGAAAGGTAAGTTCCATCAAGTGAGAAATTTTCCATTACAGTTTTTTTGTCAACTAAAAGTTGCAAGGTTTTTTGTGTGATGCATATTTGCTTGTCATAGAAAATCATTCCTCGTCCCCAAAAACCTAAATCCCTGTCCTTGTGGTTATGCACGGAGACTATGCTCAATCTTTCTGGTTACTCATCCCTATATTCTACCAAATAAGATTAACTGTAACACTGCAAATGCTGACAATAGTGACATATCTTGTAGCCCACTTTATCAAGGTTTTGAATTCCTCACTACTCGTATTTATATTAGCGTGAGTCTGTATTCATTAGTGGAAGGAAGATCCAAAGAGAGGTTTAGGGGCCTCACTCCAGTTCAGGTGCCTTGCTGTCCATTGAGGTCATCTAACCAGAAGCCCAGAGCCAAAACAACTCATGGATCTGGACCTCTCTCCAGATTTACAATGAGGATAGCAGAAATTGCCTTCTGTAGCTCTGTCGTTTATTTTAGAGGCCTGTGTTGCATGTTTGCTCCTTGGCAGGATGAGAGCTATGAAGTGAATAAATATACTTCAACCACAAATGAGCAAGCAAATGGAAGGAAGTGCTGTTAAAAAAACTGCTTTCAGTGACTTATTCAAGTTAAAAGAATAGCAAGAAGCATTTTCTAGGAAGGAAGAGAGTTTCTAAATGGTTTTATGCAAGATGGTTTATTTTATTACTTCATTCTGAAAAAAAAGTTAGAGGTATCTACTGTGAACAGAATAGCTCTGGCAGAAGAATACGAGCACTTCAGAGCTTGGTTTCTTTCTGATAGACCATGTCATATCACCATGATCATCATCTGTTGTGACATCACAAAAATAGGATACTGTTCTCTGTAAATCCACTTAGTCTCTTTTTTTTTTTTTTTTTTTCCTCCAGTCTGACCTCATTCTACTGAGGGACAGCCAACTACTTCCCCCCACTGCTCTGACCAACAACTATCTTCATGTATGACTTATTTGTTTCCTCATTTGTCTTACAAATGTTGGACGTATCTCTAGTAGGTGATACAATATGTCTGATTCCAGAAGAGGAGCTGAATAAAGACTCTTACTGTGAACTAACAAGTCACTTATGGTCGTTAGTCACTGAGTACCTTCTTCTGGATTAAATAACACAGAATATTACCTAATCAGATTATCTATATAATCTCTGTGCTACAGCAAAAATGGGCCTGGGTTTGAAATTTGGATTCCAACTCCAGTTTTGGCTTCACATAATATTCAGGCTTCCAGCTTACCTCTGTTAATGAGCACAACTTAATGTACTCTAGATTTTGAATCCCACATGTGAGTGTCGTAAGGCACTCCAACAGGTTCCATGAGGAAGCTGTGGATGCCTCCACTCTGGAAGTGTTCAAGGCCAGGTTGGAAGGAGCTTTGAGCAACCTGATCTAGTTGAAGGTGTCCCTGCCCATGGCAGAGGGGTTGGAACTAGATGATCTTTAAGGTCCCTTCCAACACAAGCCATTCTGTGTTTCTGTGATTAAAGAATACTAATCATGCAAAGCCTTGGTTCTTGCTATTTGAGAATGACCATATTTGGATTCAGATTCAAGGTTCTGTCCCATCTCTCCAAGTCACCTAAGTGCACGTTTCCTTTATAAACATTAACTTTTAGCGAACAAAAAAAACACTACCGAAGAGCTGGGTTTGACTATAGTCGTACATAATAACTAAACCTCTCTATCATACTCACTGCTTTATGCTTGGGTTAAACTCACTAGGAAACTTCTCTTGCTTTAAAGTTTCAGCTAGAGATGAGCCAGCTTATTACCAGTAATAACTGTATGTAAAGGAATGAGCCATGCCATGAAGAATTGTCCCTGACAATTCTGACCTCGGTGGTAAAGTAGGTAGGTAGGTGGGTAGATTTGGCTGAGAGTCTTTTCTATCTATTGCACAGTAGCACTGGTGCCAATGAAGACAATTTCTTCAGCAGTGATGAGAGGACAGCTAAAAGGAAATGCTGGGGTGTGCTTATCTACAGACACAAAATCGGGTAAGTAATATTTTTAATATTTCTGACTGCTGACATATTTAATTACATCCATAGGATGAACTGCACTCTAGTACTGAATAGTGTATAGGAGTGGACCACTGTATTCCTAGCAGACACATTTAGCCTGTGTCCTGTTCTTGAAGGGGGGGTTGTAATGTTTTCTGGCCACTGTCTCCTTATCTAGAAAGCAAATATTTAGGGCAGGGAGGGGCAGAAGAGTTTTCATTTGTGAGTGCAAAAAGGTAGGGAAAGAAATCAGCTGCCTGCAAGAGCTAAAACATGCTATGCAACTAGATAACAAATATACTCTGTATGTATTGCTTACGGAGGTTGCTGCTCCTTCTAACAGCTTGCATATATGTGGCAAAAAGAAAGCTCTTAAGAGCACTCACCCATTATCATGGAGGTTGAACTCTCTGTAAGGAGACAATTCACCCTTACTTCTGGATTCACAGAAGGAACAAAAAAATGAAGACAGAAACAAAGCAGAACCATTTAAAAATTAACAAATACATAAAGATAATTAAGATAATCCAACATGGGAATGTTATTAAGAGAGCATTGTGGAGTAACAGAGTGTCTGATGACAGCAATGAGCTCCTGGAGGACAGATTCCTGCACCCCTCATAGAGTAATTAAATACTTTTGTATAGGAGAGGAGTGCTGGACCTTCTTCCCATGTCTTCACATGGACACTGCACTTTGTCTCTGCAAAATGTTTCAAATGCCTTTTTTTTTTTTTTTCCCCTTTCTGTTTCTAATCTTTTCCTGGATTACTGAATGTACAGTGAAACTTCTTATCTCGCGCAGGAATTATGTTTATAACAGAAAAGGAACTCAGGGACTGAATGCCTCAGGGACTTAGATGATGGGATGTAGACTTTTATCTTGAGGTTGCTTTCTTGAATCAGACTCAAGTTGGTAGTGACCTAAAATTGCCTCAGCCTAATGACTGTTTGGTCTCCACTGTGAAATGTGTTTGGTGGTCTCAGTTTAATTCCTGGTAAATACTTGTTTGAGCACTAAATTACTTCCATAACTGGTATCCATGTTGGCAGTCTCACAGAGAGGTCAAGGGTTTGATGGGAACAGGGACTGAGATATTCTTTCATGCTGCGTTCTGGTCCTTTCCAGCCATGCGAACTGAAGAACCAATGCAGTTTACAGTGGGTCAACGTCTGCTTGCTTGTTAATCTGGTTCCTTTCAAGAAAACAAATTGCAATATGCTAACACTGAAAAATTACTTATGATTTAAAATAAGGTGTCATTCATCCAGGGTCTTTTTAACATGTTGAAGGCCATTGTATCTCTAGAAGCTTCAGATGATAAAGAGTTAGCCTGTGTCAGAACATAGTCAGTCTGATCAGCATAGTTGATAGTTTATATCTGGATATAGACACAGTGCACAGACACTATAATTCATGTAAATAATGTCTGTCAGCCCTCCCCTCTTTTTTTTCCCTTCACCCTCCTGCTCATTTCTGCTTTCTCAATTTGACTGGCATTTATATTCATGTGAATATATCAGGTGTTAGATGAGGAAGATCTACAGGTTACAGAAAATGAACCAACAAAAATAAGTGCATAGTAATGTAAATTAAATAAAACTCTTTGCTGTACTCAGCTAGTAGAACAAGAATATTTTTGAGTAATTTAAAAGTCTTTTGTTATTCCACATATCTAAAAATTTAAGATCCATCAGACTGCTGTGAATAACAGAAGGAGTGAAAACTGGATTAGTATTTCATCGATGATATTCGCACATTTTCACAAGTACATCCAGGACATATTTCTGCCAGTGTGCATTCAAAAATGATATGAGCCAGTGGTCAGCAGAAAATTCTTCTGTCAGATGGCTATTTTTCAGTTACAGATTCACACAAAAATTCAGTAGGACCCTCCTATCAGATTGCACTGGAAGAACTCAAAATAAACCATTATGTTATCTGTCAGAAAAGGCACAATAAAATGCAACCTTGGGCATTTTCAGTCTGCCTGCAAAGTAAGTCCAAAATGAGTTTTAGCACCAAAAATAACATCTGCTACATGCATGGTGTTAGTGTGTGATAAGATGTAAAGTGTAGACAGAAATACAGATTATTTGCTGTCACGCAGATACCAACAGTTAAGCTCCAGACCTGAAAGTGATGTTTGACCACATCTCCAGCCTATGCATGCAAGTTCTTCATTAATTATTAGCTTAAATTGTACTAAATGCACTCACACCAGCTGTTTAGGATTTTCAGGACAAGTCTCTTACTGTGTAGTTATAGCATTTACCATTGTAATTTTTAATTACAGGCTCTCATATTAACTGGAGCCACATGATGTTATCATGGTGGAAGTGAATAACAACAATGCTATTGGAAATCTGTAAGTCTGTATGCTACCATCTGAAAAAACTGAGCCATAATTCATTTTACAGCAAAGTAGGTAGAATCAGTATTTTCCTATAGTACGTACTGTCATATTTGTACATATATTGTATTTAAATGTTTTACAAAATAAACATAAGCTATCTAGAATTATTTTCCAGACACGCTATTTTTCTGAATTTTAAGGACATAATCTACAATAGATTTTGCAAGTAACTTAAAAGCCACGATGTGTAGTGCAAATATACATGTACATGTGACAAATGGAACTTTTTTTAATACTGCATTTGTTGTTTTCTTAATGGATGGACTAGAAATCTATAGTGGTTTTGTTTGCCTTGCATTTTTATCTTTCTGAGGTGAGTTCTGGAGTAATTTCCTTTAAAATGTAGAATTGAGAATGATACAAAATATGTTAGTTCATTCATGTCTAATAAGATCATAAATTGGCATCACCACAGGCATTCAGATGAACAGAAAGTTCATGAAACAAAGGAGATGCAAATGCAGCCAGCCAGATTTTAAGAATGTGCTTGTTTGTATCTAAGGAAAAACTGGTCTGCCTTAAAGTCTGTCTGGTCTTCCCCAAGTTGTATAATAAAAGATGTTACCTTTGCCCACCAATTTTTCCTTGCTTTATTTGTAAAAGCACGTTCCATTATTGAAATGGTCAGGGTGAAAATCTGGCCTGAAAAAATACCAAAATATCTGTTTCAGCTCTGTGTGATCTGAGTATGTAATGTCTTCTTAACTGGAGTTTTTTCAGAGCAGATACTTCACCAATTCACTGCTTTTCACAAAAGCCCACAGGTACAAAAACCAAGCCTATGGCACAGCTGCAACTAGAAACACAGCACAGCTGTCAATTGAGGAAGGAGGGAGATTTTCAGCTTGCAAAGGTAAAAGCATGATTTCTTCTCACTTCTCTACTTTTGAGAAAGTGTAATAGTGATCCTACACTGCCCTCGCTCCTTCCAGACAAACCTGCATGAATTCAGTGAGAGCTCTATGTATGAGCTGCAACGACAGCATGGCCTAACACGGCAACTATCTTTTTAACTTACAGAAGTAACTGCCAAGTAACTGGTAGTGATTACACATTTCTCCACTCCACGCATACAACTTCACTGGAAAGAAAGAACATAGCAACTCTGTCTTTAGTTTGCATGTGGGCAGCCTGTTCCTACACTTTTTACAACCCAAAAGATTTGGTATACCAGATCACCGTACAGTGACTTAAGAATTTTTGCAATGAGAGAGGGAGCAGGTCCTAGGTCATTAGAACTTTAGGTGGTTAATTTTCAAGCTACTTGCCAGAGCAAGCCAACATGTTTTAATAAAAGTTTCATCTGTGCATAGTAGCTGAGAACAAACCCAATCTATTTCCCAGCATTGTTTTGCTTTGCTGCTGTGCTCACATAATGCAAACCCGTTAGTACCACTCTACTGGCAGTTTCCATGAAGCTGATTTTCTATAAATCTGAGTATACAATGTGCTAAATTGTTCCTTCTCCTGCATCGCCTTGCAGAGCAGTATTACTCAACACAGTATAAAATTCTTAGTCACTGCTATCACTGGGCTTTCTGTGGTACAGGCTCAGTTTTCTGTGCTGCATTCCTCATTTTATAGAACAAACTGGAACTTGTTTTTGTTCAAGGAGCATTGACCAACATCCTGAACACTGCTCATTAGGGTCAAGCATGGAGCATTTCACCACGTCCCATTTCTCTGGGCTGCACTATAGTGTATCATTAATTTTGTACGTGCAGGAAACAGAGTCATCCACTTTTTCCTACTTTGATGCACCATTGTCAATGGCCATCCAAAGCGGGAAATGGGGCTTAGCAGTTCTGTCCTGTGATATGTTACCTCTCCAGAGGAAACAGAATGATCTTCAGGTTCAAGTTTATTATGGCATTGAGTTTATACCCTCCAATTAAATTAACAATGCACAGTTCTCCTGTCTGATTTGAGTAATCCTCGCTGCCCAACCAATAACATCTTTTCTATCATTAAAATTAAGTACTGGAAATTAGAGGAAGAAGAGAAGAGAGCAGGAAATCCAGCCAAGAATTCAGTGATATGTGCAAACCAAGAGCTTCTCTGCACACTTATCCAAATGCCCAAAGACCATCAGGTGGAACAGCCTGGACAGCTCTTGTAAAGCTTAGTAAAGGCAGGGTAATGGAAGGGTGGGCTGGAGGAGGGTCCTTTGTAAATCTGCAAGAAGGACCAGTACAAGTTACTGCTTAGGCCCACATATGACTATTTCCTAGAAATAAAAGTTTGGGAGGGTTTTCATATAGCAGCAAAATTGTACCTCAGAGAAGAAAGTGGAAGTGCACTCGCATTTGCTGTGAGTGCATAGTAACACCAACTGCCAGCTCACAACCAGAAGAAGCAGGGCATTTGATGCACCAGGTTCTTCCATGAGACTCCGAAAGAACTGTACCTCTTTTGGTGGGAGTGCCAGGTCTACCTTACCTTCTACTTTTCCCCATAAGGTCAGGCCTCCACATATGGAACTTCTGCACCTGATGACCTATTGTTTTGATAAATGTCAGACACTGCAGTGCAGATACACTCCAGATTGTTCTTCCTACTGGAATAATCTGTGACTTAATTAAGCACAGTGAAGTTACTATAACAGAGTATCTGAAATAGTTCACGCTCTCATGATGTACAGGGCATGGCACAGCTACACCACCCACGCCAAAAACATGTTATTGATGACAAAACCTGAAAGTCACCACAAGCCTTTCATAATCTGAATTACAGAGATGGTGTCTGAGTAGCAATCACATGGCAAAGATCCTCTCTGCGTGTTCAAAAGCAGTTGGCTTGTGCAATCAGGCAGAAAGGTCAGGAGATGGACTGGGTTATATTACCCACAAATCTGCCAGGTTTTAGTCCTCTTATTAACATGGGCTGAGAATATTGTAAGCCCATAACATGTGAAATGGTTGTCATCATATGATCACAGACATGTGAAGTTTTCCCCTCCAAATTACATTATTGTCTTCCTTAGTATAGCACCATAGGCTGGGATTTGCATTGTGTTATCACACTGATAACCACCAGTAGTGGAAACAGCAAACTCAGGTGATCATTCTGAACCAGATTTACTTATTAATGTCAAAGCAATACCTCCTCATGACTACCCAGATACTTGGACTGTCTTGTGAGCCTGACTCCATCTCACACAAAATTTCACCCTCCACCCACTCTCTCTTCCTTCTTTCCTGGTTCGTTGAAAATTACAAGCTGTTTCTCCTTTTGACTTCCTTACAATTTGAAAAGAAGTGAAAGTTCACAAGGGCTCTGTTAGTACTCCGTGTGTTTGCTCATACCAGTGTGTGTGTGTGCACAAATATGTATGTATGTGTGTGGCCACAAGGTCCCTCTCCCTCTGTTTCCAGGGTGCAGTCTGAATGCTTCTTGTGATGAGTGGGGTACTCATTCTACCTGAAATCAGACCTGAGATGTGATTGCCCTCTGAAAGATTTAGTCGAGGGCAATTGTCAAGAATAAATACAGCAAGAGTTGCTTACGATGCCCTCAAGTTCCGCAAGCTAAAGAACCAAACACCTGTTTAGTTGGTCACTAATAACTGAGTGAAATGCAAGCAGTTAATGTCATTTTCTTCAGATCAGGTCCTGAGAATCCAAAGAACTTGAACATTTTCCATTGACCACATAGCAGTAAATGTGGTAACTTCTGAAAAGTGTTTGAGAAGGCAGAATTGTTCAATATTTGTTGTATCTTGCAGGTGAGGGTTAATGGGTAAGGTTTCCTTAGCTGAATTAAATGATTCATCACAATAAACTACTCTGTCTTGCTCTGGAAGGCAAGTCTCAAATTTTCACATCTACATATATGGAGAATGCTCAGTCCAAGAGCTAAACTCTACATCTGATCTCTACAGAACCAAAATTCAGAGCAACTAAGGACAACTATTTACTATAAGTTTGGTATCTGTTTCTTAGAACTGTGGGTTGGGGTCCTCTATAAAAGAAATATTCACTCTAGCTAAATGTTATTTAGTTATAACTTGGCTTGCTTTACAATTATAGAAAACAGGGAAAGCTTTAAACAACATATTGAATTTTAATTTAATTTGAGTTTTTCTCTTATTCAGTTAATATTCACTAGATTTTTAAGAAAAAACCTAACTTACTCAGTGCCTATGTCTGTCTTATACACATATTTGTATCTTCAGCAGAAATTCCTGATTCAAAACTAGTTCAAGTATAAAGTAATTTCATTGCTTTTTAAACCCACTAAAGCTTTAGATTACCCTAAGTTTATTTTAAAGCAATTCAAGCTCTTTGATCTGAATCGAAAATGAGTCTTCCACAAATGAAAAGTATTTCTTTGTTTAGCTGAGTTGTAAAAATTCTTCAGACCACAGAGCTGGTAAATCTACGTTGGTTTTAACACTGAAGAAGAAATCCTTGATATTTGTAATGGCTTAAAAAGAAACTCCAGCAATCTTTTTTTTTCACCCAGTCTGCTATTGACTTCCTCCACCCATTTCCCAGTTGTAAACAAGTCAGACATATACACATAATAATGCTACAAAATACATGAGGTGTACGTGTGGGTACATGGTGCAGAGGGAAGGCACCTGATGCATAGCCTCTGTGTAGAGACTGGAAATGGGTCCTGCAGAGCTGATGGTGGGACCAGAGACACTTCAGTCTGTACCAGCAGTAGAGATTCATGGCTCTCAACAGAAAGATGATGTCTGCATGACTATGGCCAGTTTCACTTTGAGTTTTCAGGTTCACACAATACTGAAACTCAAAGCACAGATAGTGGAGGGGATGTCCCAAAGCAGTTCAAAGTGAGCATGCCAGCTCCATTTTCCAAAACCTATGCAAATTGCAGTTGGTGGGTTTTGCACAGCCTTACCTGGTAAATCATGCTACAAAGCCAGCTAGCACATTTTACGGTTAGGAACTCAAGCTTCCCGCAGGGTTACAATGAGTGACTGGTCATCTAGCTTCAAAATCCACCTTGCACTTTTTCTGTAATGTCCGTATTAAACACTACAGAGAGCCCTCAGCAGAGTCTTCTGCTGCCTATGTGGGATTTAGGTGACCCAGAGTTTTTGCTCTGGTTCAAGCCACGGCATGAGTTTCACCACAAAGCAATACAACAAGACCATGCATCTGGCTTCAAGTAAAGTGGCATGCAAATTGTGACCCTCCATAGGTAGTACTGACACCAGCCTGATTTAGATATCAGCATCCTCTGTGAGGCTGGTTTAATTGTGTCATGGCCATATTTGAAGATACAGCGGTCAAAATAATTGAGTAAAAAGATCTCCTGAAAAGATCTGAAGTTCTACAACATGATGTTGAAATATCAGTTTTGGTGAGAATGTCTGTGCTTTCACAGGACAAACATAAAAACGCATACTAGTGCAGGTTGAGATTGTGAAATTTTGAAGATGCCCAACTTGTGATTCTGCCACTTAAAAAAATGTTCTGTTTCAATTGCAAATAGTGACAATTTTCACACTAGAATGAACTGTTCCTCAGAAATTTTGACAAATGGGAACCTGTTGGACTTAATATTAACTTGAATTATCACTTGAAAAGGAAAGTTACGGAGTTACTCACCATTTCACAGAGAATCATCTTCCTATGTATATATAAGCACAAGATAGAACAGGATTTCATGAATCAATGACTTGTGATTCTATTCCACTAAAAGCTGTCTGTCTTCCTTCCTTTTCATTTCAGGACAAGAGCAAGATATCACATGAGATTGTTCAATTGCATGAAGAATCTTATTTTGACCACTGTAGGTTTGCAGGTCCATTGTATATTATTGGCTAGCATCCACTGTCAAGGCATATTATAACACCTACATTCAGTAGTGCCAAAGCACTAATCTGAAGTCAATTAACAATTGTTACTAAGGGGTGTTTCATTCTAATCCTTAAATAATTCACCTGCCTTTGATGATAATGAAGTGGCTTAGAGAAGTAATATTTGATGGAAAAAAGCCGCAGATGCCAGAAATAACATGAAAAGCTCCTACTTAAAGCAGTTAACAGCTGCAAAGTTAAGTGTAACAATAAAATGTATTAGTTAAAGAGATGCATATATATTTAAGTGTACTTAGATTTTATTACTAAAATATATAATGTGATACACTGTAAGATTTAAGTGGTAGGGCTTTTTATTACCTTTTAAAGTGTTCAGAAAGAAAACAGTGGAGAATGAGGGATAATTCACTGCATTTTTGTGGGCAGCACCCACATGTTCACATTTCCCAATGTTTTTTTCTTTATAGGGAAAAAAAAATGCACTGGGCAACAACTTGGGTTATTTTCCCATGTAAAAATCATGTGCCAGTGATTCACTAATTCCTATTTTTCCTTGTGCTCATAAACAGGCAGAGGGATGACTGTCAATGAAACTATTAAAAAGATGGAGAATACCTCAGAGAGTCAACATTCCAAATGATATATTTAAGATAAGACAGATTCAAACAGGTCACTGGCTTGCAGTTGCACAACTGTCTGGATTTTTTTGATATAGTTCATTTAGTTACAGTCTCCTGAAATTCTGACTTAACGCACTGTTATGAGTTTGATGACCTGACATTGCAGTCACTCCCAAACGTTAAAATAACATGAGCCAGGGAATCCAAGGGAATGGCTTTAAGAAAACCTTACGTTCTTTTACTTCTTTTCTGATTTCTGAGCCATTAGGATGCACTCCATCCACACTTTCTGGCTTTCCTCAGCACCAAGGAAGTCTAGAAACATTAAAAACACAGACCAAGAGTCCCATACAACAAATTGCCTCCAGGATCTGGATTCACCATAAACTATCAGCGTATCCTATACAGCTGTGTGGAAAAATCCTGTCCCTGTGCTTTTATTTTTACGTCTTGTCTTCCCTTCAAATATTTGAGTGGTCAAGTTTTATTTGTACATGTCTTCACTGAAAATCAGTGGTAAGCTTATACCCTGAAGTATCATCGGTGGAAATTATAGTTTCATAGCCTTAGAGACACAAGGGCTACTAGGTATTTTAAGTAATCATCAAGGCCATTCCCTGCACTAAAGTAACAACCAAATCAAAGCTGTGAATTATGTACTCAGGTAATTTCTTCCCAAACCAACTTTCTTTTTTTTTTTTTCCTAATTTCTATCCTGTATGGTAAAAAAACCCTCAAGATGGAAAAGAGTGGAAAAAAATTAATGTAATTTTTATCCTCTAAAAATATAACCTTTTCTCAGTAATTTAAATAAGAGATATTTCCTTAGGTCTGATTATAAAGACTTTTTTTTTTTTTTTAATTACAAGAGTAGTGCTAAAAAAAGTGGGAACAGAAAGGAATTATTGTGATTTAAACAGCTAGTTACAGCCAAGACTGATAAAACTTCAAATATCAATGTTGAATAGTATCACTGTAGCCCAAGAAAACCTACTTGCAAATCTTTAAAAAAGGAATAGTCAATGTCAATACAAATTATGAATTCCACAAAATCATTACTTCTGGTCAAACTGTATATAAAACCCTCAAAGAAAAAGCAGTCAAGACCATCCACTTCCTTAAGGCAACTAAGAAGTTGTTGTTTCCTATGGTTTATGTACTGTATAGAAACAGTTCACATGTGGAACAGTTGAAATTCATAGCTGGTTCTTCTGCATCAGTTCAATTCTGCAGATGTATATCCAATCTTAGACTCATGGAGGCTTGGCGCATCTTCCCCAGTAGACAATGTTTAAGAATAGTCATATTTACTGACCATCTCCTCCTTTATCTTTTTCCCATGCAGCTACTTAGAGGAGACCTCCTAATGAAAGTTGTATTAACTTCTGACTTCTGTGTGATGCAGACTGAATCTATAACAGTTTTCAAAAGGCTGTTTTAATTCAATAATCAATTAGAGAGAGTGTTGATACTGAGTATTCAACTATTTTCACTAGCAGTTTGCTGAGTGACAATAGCACAAAATGAAGGGGTATAACATCATAAAGTGATCCATTAAGTATCAATTAAAATTGTGGAAAACCTGAACCACAAGGGCTGACAAGAACAGAGCCTTGCAGGGGGTGTGATGGGTGTGAACACCCTTTGATGATCTACTCCTTTCACATACAGGGGCACAACTTACTGGGTGAAGAACTTGTGTGAAATGGACTTGGGGAGCTGTTATGATATTTGTAAGGGTGCTTGGGAACACAGAACAAAATGGTACTGTCAGTTAAATGAGAATATGCTGAGTGATGGAAGGAGGAACACAGATTTAACAAGAGGGCAAGAATGGTGGTTGCGATGGTTATGGTTAAGCCTTTATGGTGTCTCAGCGGGCAAGAAATCATACACTGAATTTTCTCCCAGGCCTGCCACAAATGTACATCATGAATTTGTGAGAGCAAGATAACCTCACTGTGTTTCTGGTTCTCCATCTGTCAATCAGGGATAAAGAAGTACTACCGTTAACAGGTTGCTACAGGTTTCTCCACATTCCTGGGGGGCATTCAAATACCATGGTGTTGAGACTTGTAGAAAAATAATAATCCTGCCTCTATCAATAGATAAAGATGAGAAGCAAGACAAAAGGTAGGGTAGAAAAAGTCTAAATATATTTTGAAAGTTTTCACACTTCATATTCGATTTTTATATGGTAGTCATCACTATTATATCAGACCTTCTAATAGTTATGTGAGGAAGATGACTAATATCTGCCATGTTAAGTTCTTTCTCCTCACAGGGGAAAATTGTGGGGTTTAAAGATATGTATTAATATCTTCTTTACTGTGTAATTTTATTATTAAAAGCTGGGTCAAAGAATTTTACTTGCTCTAAGAGCAGAGGTAAAGATCACCTTGGGGAGATGAAATTCTGCTGGAGGTGATTCCACAGACTTGGACTAAGGCATTGAGAAAGTCCTGTCTCAACACAGTCTATTTGCATAATCAGGATTTACTCCTGTTAAAGCAGCCAGCTTTACTTTTCAGATCTACCACAGGCTTCTACTCATAACACTTTCTAACATGAACAAAGATAACACTTTCTATATTACATTAAAAGTGTTGTTATGGAGAAGTTTCCAGGCAGTGTTATAAATGCAGACCTTCATCCATGGACACTACCATGCTTACCTAGGAGATAGATAGGACAAAACTGGTAGATCCAGTATGAGCATTCAATCACCAGCATTCCTGTGAGAGAAAAAAAAAAAAAAGAAAGAAAGAAAGGAAAAGAACAAGAAGATATGCAGAGATCTGTTCAGGGAACCACTCCATTTCTATTTGTTTCTGCTGGATAGAGTGGTTTGTTATAAATCACTGTACACTTGGCACTGGATACAAAGACTGAACCCAAAATGTGGCCCAAAGAGGATTTGAAAAATTCAAACAATTCATAGAATCACAGAATGGTTTGGGCTGGAAGGGACCTTTAAAGGCCATCTGGTTCAACCCCCCTGCAGTGAACAGGGACATCTGCAACTCTGCAACTAGAGCAGGTTGCTCAGAGACATGTCCAACCTGACCTTGAGTGTTTCTAGGGATGGGGAGTCTACCACCTCTCTGGGCAACCTGTTCCAGTGTCTCACCACCCTCAGTGTAAAAAATTTCTTTCTTATATCTAGTCTAAATCTACCCTCTTTTACTTTAAAACGATTAACCCTTGTCCTGTTGCAACAGGCCGTGCTAAAAAGACTGTCCCTATCTTTCTTGTAGGGTCCCTTTAAGTACTGAAAGGCCACAATAAGGTCTCCCTGGAGACTTCTCCAGGATGAACACCACCAACTCTCTCAGCTTTTCTTCACAGGAGAGGTGTTCCAACCCTCCTGATCATTTTTTGTGGCTGTCCTCTGGACCTGCTCCATCAGGTCCATGTCCTTCCCATGCTGAAGGCTCCAGAGCTGGACACAGTCCTCCAAGAAAGGTCTCACCAGAGCAGAATAGAGGGGGAGAATCACCTTAGACATCATCACGTCTAGCTTTTCATCCACCAGTACCCCTAAGTTCTTCTCCCCAGCCTGTATTAATACCAGGGTGTTGCCCTAGCTCAGGTGTAGGACCTTGAACCTGGCCTTGTTAAAACTCATAAGGTTCACATGGGCCCACTTCTCAAGCTTGTCCAGGCTGTTCTGGTGGCATCCTGTCCCTGTGTCACATCAACTGCACTGCTCAGCTTGGCGTCATCTGCAAACTAGCTGAAGATGCATTCTATCCCACTGTTGAAGTCTTTGATGAAGATACTAAACAGCAATGGTCACAGTACAGACCACTGAGGGGCATAATTTGTCAACAATCTCCATCTGGACATGAAGCTGTGGACCACTATCCTCTGGATGTGACCATCCAACCAATTCATTATCCACCAAACAGTCCACCCACCAAATTCATATGTCTCCAATGTTGAAAGAAGGACATGTGCGGTACAAAGTTAAAAGCCTTACAGAAGTCCAGATAAACAACATCCATAGCTCTTAAATGGTGTCCCAGGGCAGTCTCCCATCCCAGTAGTAACTGGGCCACCGTTGTTTATCTTCCCCAGGAAGATACCTACAAGGGTAGTAGAGCTGCAGATTTTCCCCCAAATAACTCTGGGCATGTGGATGCTGCATCCCACCAATACACTATTAATGATACATTATCTGAAAAGATGATGGCTTGCCGTTTTTGAGATAATCTGTAGGTAGCTGAGGTATCCAAGAAGAAGACAGAGGAGTGAGGCAGGAAAGATGATGCTTAAAGAGCAAAGCTGACTGCTACTCTTCCATCTCTGCATTCCATTTCTAATGTGATCCAGTCCCCAATTAAACTGTTGTGCTTATTCCAAATAGGTTTTTATTAAGAAAATAAAACCACCAAAGAGGAAGTTGTGCAAGCTATCCGGTGCTTCAGAAAAGAATTACTTACACACATACATAGTGGACAAGTGCAGAGGTTTTACCCATCTTCTGGCATGTCCCCAGTCACACTAACTTTCCCTTGGGGATTCATCATTTCCCATTGGCAAAGTTGGGGCTGAGAAAACAAAACACACAACATTTACAGAAATAGACATGCCCACATGTCATGCAATCTTTTGGGCTTCCTTGCAAGGCTTTTAAGAGAACAGAATATAAAGGATGTGTTTTAATAAGTCGTTGTCACTGATGAAGATTTTTTATTCTTTTTGTAGCATGATTTAATAAATGTTCAAACTGATTTATTCTTCTCTTTCTTGCTATTGTCTCTACTGAAGTTAATATGTTGATCTTAGTACTATATTAAAACTTTTTAAGTCCAAAAATAAAAGGCAGTAATCAAGCTCCTCCTTTTTCTGGCCTAGCCAGAACATTCTTCTTTCATTGTGTATGATGCATTTATTTTGCGCAAGTCCTGGTGCAAAGGAAGATGAACAATGAGGTCCCCTCTGAATGAACCCTTACTCCTGTTCATTGTACAATATTTTCCAGAGTGAGAAGGGAAGAGCTGTCTTAGCTTTGTAACACATGACCTGGGACTGTACACTGTCCCAATTCACCTCTATCTAGAGCTTCTTCCAGAAAGAGGCCTTATTTTCTTTCCTAGGTTGGTCCAGATAAAAGGAATCTTAGAAGCCAAATATAAGAATATTTCCTTCTAAAGGAAAGAAATCTTTCTAAAAATAAGCTAAAAATCTTTCTAAAAATAAGCTACCTACTCACTTTAGTGAACAAAACTTAACAGCTTTCTCAGATTGAAAAATTAGAAATGTCATGATCTCTTACAACCTCCTATGTCAAACTTTTCTACTTGAATTTTTATGTATGAACTGTACATAAACTTTACACATTTCAGAGCTGGTCACTCAAAGGAACCACATTATCTACCTCGTACGGTGATTGTCCTCCATGCCCAGTTGTATTTTAAGTTTATATGGGACATATCAGTGCTTCCTTACGCAAACAGTTTCTGCAGATGCAGTCCCCTTTACTGGATAGACCAGTTAGATCTATTTTTATATTATGAAGAAGAAAATCATTGTTCAATGGTGATTTACTATACAGCTCTAGAAATTTGTTCTGAAAGCAGCAAAACTACAAGTACCATGCCATGGATTTATGAGGTATTCCAAACAAACACTCCTTCCTTGGCTTTTGACCATGCAGGTCACATATCTTACGATTTTTTTCTTACAGAATCAGTAATATTATGTTACTTTATTTTCTTTGCTTGTCTGCTTACTACTGAGTGCTTATCAGCCTGGTGAACACAACAGGACATGTTACCTATATAAGCTCATCATAAAACCCAGGCATGTTTACCCCATAGAGATTCTATTAATATCACATGTACACTTGCAAGATTATAAAGAATGAACAAAAGACGTTTCATGGCTTATTTTAACTAGTGAAGCTAGTTTCTTATTTAAAAGACTGTGAAGCTATATATTGTTAGTTTTTTAAGATTTTTTTAGTTTTAATAGCTTCTAAAGTCCAAGAGTATTAAGATATCTGGTTACTGTTTTCCATGGAAAACCTTCTTCCTCCACTGGCCCTGTGTGAGGGGTGATTAGTATTCTTTGTACCAGGGTTTCAACAGAGAAAAGCAGAATTATCTATTGGGAGTCTGTTTAGTCAGTATGGAAATGACTGCTACTGTGTGCCATGAGGGGTGCACAGCTGACTGAAGCTAACTCACCAGTTAGACTTGGCATACCAATTCCTTGCAAGTAATGGCACACTCTGAAGTGAGGGTGAGTGTGCCTATTGCAGGTAGCAAGGCCTTACTGTATGTTGTGCACCATCAGCACTACATGAACCCAAACATAGACCCGTGGGAATTTTCAGGGGGAAAGATCATCCAACCTGACCGCCACTCCTTCAGAAAGAATATAACTAACTCTGTCTTTGACTAATCTCCACAGTTCACTGAGTCCAAAGGGAGCTGAAATTACACAGATTCTACTGACCCAAACTGGAGTAAATCTCAGTTAGTTCAGTGATGAAATTGTCAATATTGTATATGCAAGCTGTCCTGTGCAAGCATAACACTTGCACTGGCAGGTTAGAATGTGGCCAGCACCTTTTTTTCTTTCTGAAAAGACATTATTTTAATCAATAAAGTATTCCAGTCTATGAGATTCCATCACACGTCAGGGGAAAAAAAAAAAAAAAAAAGGCTACTATTTTCAGAAGTTTAGAAGTCTTATTTGAAACTGATTTTCCTGTCTTATAAATTTTCAAGGAACTAAAATGTGTTACAGGTGAAGGTTACAAGATCTGCTGCAAACACCATTCTTATTCTGGTTCAGCCTGCTTTGTTCCCCATAATAGGTTCTGAAAGAAATTGTGCTAACAGCTACAAACTCTGGGGTGAGGCACTCATAGCCTCCCCCCATATCCATTATTGTTTTGCACGGACATCTAGGTTTAGCAAGCTCTAGAGCTCGCTGCAAAGTAAAGGCAGGAAAAAGCTTAGATAAACCATGGAAAATTAAAGCAAATTAGGAGATAGTAATAATTATAGTGGACTAAATTGTCATACATCAGTGACATACATCATTGTAGCTTCTCTAAAGACCATGGGATCCTGACCTTGAAATACAGAATGGAATCCACTTGCAAATTAAGCAAGATTAGTAGGGTTTCCTCCTTTTCTTACTTGCTTGCCTTGAGAAAAACACATGCTATTAATTTTGCCTTCCATCTGTACAAGAAGGTAGCAAGTATGCAGGCCATATCCCCTGACAGAAGTAAATGAAAACAGGAATCATTTGATTTCCAATGGAAAAATGTGGAGCAAGTGGCTGCTGTTTGCAAAATGGCCACCCAGGTGTGAAGTTGCTTGTCTTATTTAAAGGGTCAGCAACAAACAAGGAGATGAGAAGTTTCTAAAGGGGCTACTCCTATTGGGAGCAATGAGAAGGAAAAGACAGTTTCTGTCCTGTATTTCCTGCTGTTGTATCGAAGAGGAAGAGCCCCCCCTGTAAGATTGCTGACGTGGATTGATAGCGAAATTTGGAAAAACACTGTGCTTCCTCAGTAATGACTGCCATCACTGGGAGCTGAGAAGCACTCATCAGCATGCAAAATGCACTTCATCATCTTTCAAGTGGTATACTATCTTGGAATATCTTTTGAGAAGCTGATGCACCAAATAACAAAACAAAATAAATAGGTAGAACTGTTTCCCCTGACAGCATGACTCATAATGATCATCCTACTTTTCAGCTAACTTTCTAACACCATAGTGATTGTCATCTTTATCAGATGTGGTTCATTCTTACAGAAAGTCATAGACACTTGCCACAGTCACAACCCATTTCAAACTACAATAACACGAAGGAAGGATTATCTTGTGGCTTTATTTCTTATGACGTTTACCCTCAACATACAGAAACTCAGATAAAATCCTCAAATGATAATTCACCAAACCCCCTAGAGAGCAACCCCCCACACAGCACCCATCTCAGAGACAGAAAATAAACGGTAAATAACTATCAGTTCTGATAAAATAAATGATTACTTAGATGTAAATGCAATAGTGCAGGATGATGGGTATCAACACATATGTAGTTTCATGAGCATGAGGAAATGTTGTTCAAGTCAGAGGAAAAGATAGCCAGGACCACCCACACTGCATGGATGCTCTGTGTTTTCCAGTTGTGCTGGAGAAATTAAATTTGGGATGATTTTAAATGGTTTGAAGCAATAGACCTGAAGTGATTTCATAGGCCACTGAAAGTTCCCTCTACCCTCTAGACACTTTCCTGACACCCTGGCTTTTCTAGACACCTAGGCTTGAAGACAGAATTGTTCAATTTTAATCCTGTAATAGAAAATAGAGACAAGGAATTATATATCATCCAGTGGTTGGAAATACCATTCTGTGAGATATCAGAGAATGGGGAGATCCCTTATCTGCTTGGCACTTATGAATCTGGTGGCATGATCAGTTATAGGTCTGCTTACATGGTAGCGTTGCTGCTGGATTAAGACCATTCACTGTGTTTCCCAGGTCCAGCATGGTATGTGCTGGAGGCATATACTTTCTCTCTTACAGTGTCCCAGTCTCTTACAGACCAGTGTCCTCACACAAGGTAGTTAAGTGTCCATTCCATCTCCACTCACTTCATTCTATAGTGCTCACTTTGATCTTAACTTCCAGGAATTTAAGCATATATTGTGTGAAACTTGGGTGTGGGAAAAGGACATATTACAATGGTCTCATCCCACTGTGAAAAGGGGATGCTAGCAGCACTCAGAAGAGGTCAAAAACTCCATTGTGAAATAACAGAGACGTCAAGGCTTGGCTGCACATTAGACTATCCAAAACAACTTAAAGTTTCCCACTACACATCTTCTATTCCATTAATCTAATAAGTGGTGTTAGTAGTCCTCGATAACCATTTTTGCTGCCTATCAATCTCAGCTGATACCTTGTGAGTCTAACATTCTGTACTGTGTATATCAGAAATCGTTCATGTTACTGGATGAACTGTTTCGGTCATGGGAGGTCTCAGAGAGAGAAGCACAAGGCTTATTCCTGTAATCCAAGCCGTGCCCCTGTAGAGACTTACTTGGAGGTTTTTAACTACAACTGTGACACTGGAGAATCCTAATATACATAGCATATGGCATCCCAAGAGCACAATTAAACCAGGTTTTCTCTACCAGGAGGACTCATCTCCTTTATTTTCGCACTGGCTAGTGTTAGGCAGGTCCAGGACAGTAACTCAGGGTAGTTTAATCATGCTCAAATAGCGTCCAGCTGCTTCAAAAACCTTCTTTTCATTCTCTTTACAACAGTTTTCTCTAGTTTTTACCAAGATGGGCACTTCCCCTGTGATATTAACAGAATCAAGGAATGTTGGTTAGAAGGGACTTCTAAAGACAATCTAGTCCAGCCTCCTACTCAGTGCAAGACCACCTCCCACTCAGGATCAGGTTACCCATGGTTTTTTTCTCTCATGTTTTGAACATCCTTTGAAAGTATGGAACATCTCCTTGCAGGTCATGTGCTCCCAAGTCTCTTGGTAAACTTCTGTTGTTCCCTCTCACATTTATCATTAGTTGTGTCCTGAATTTGCAGGATCTTCTGTACCAGCCCACAATTTTGTCCAAATGTGCCCGCTACCAAAAACACACCTTGGCAGCTGCTATCTATAGAGAAGTGCTCCTAAGATGATAAGATGCCTTTTCTGTTCTCAGCATTTTCCTGATTTGCAATAATCCTGAGAGCATCATTTGTCTTGCAGAATGTAAAAGCAGAGGAACACAAAAAGTTAAAACCTTCCTCACAGGTTCTCAAGACATTTGCACTGAACTATCCAGTTTTGTAGTTAAGAGACAGAAGATGCAAAAAAAAAAAAAAGACTCCAGAGTTGGTCGACTATGGTGCTGAGTAAGTATATGGGAGAAGCATGTTCAAAACCCTGATGTAGAATGGAAAATCCCTCCTGAATCAAGTAGAGCAGGAAGTTGTACCTGGGTCTTCCACATGCCTGCCTTGTCCCTTCACCACCCAGCTATTAAAATGACACATTCATCCCACCTGTACACATAACTGATAGAACACCTTTGCCTTCATTTCAACATGGAACAAAAACAAATTCTTCAACCTCAAAGTAGTCATGCAGCAGAATCGCAGTCCCCTGATCAGCTAATGTTTACTGACATCTTCCCTGACCTCTGTTGCTTTGGTTACTACTTGCTATAATTGTCTCTTGCCCATTACACACTGAAAAAGGAATAAGGTGAAAGGAAAAAACTGTTCTAAGGGTGTTCCCACTTCCATCAGCAAATGCATGCTTGTAAACAAGTCTTTGGTGTTGCATAGTATGACTTGATTTGTTTTCGGTAAGCCCACACTGAAGAAGGGTCTCCATCAAAATACCACTGGAATCTGTGTAATGAAGTTTCCAATGGCCAAGCTTCTGGAAACTGTTTCTTCCTGTGTCATCATCCGAACCATCCTAGGCTAGCACTGTCTCGCTATGTTCTCACATTTTATTTGCCCATGACCATGTCTATGTGTTGTGGTTTAACCCTAATAGGCAGCTAAGCACCACACAGCTGCTTGCTCACCACCAACCCACCATCCCCAGCAGGACAGGGAAGAGAAAAAGAAAGATAAAAGTGACAAAACTGATGGTTTGAGATAAAGACAGTTTAATAGGTAAAGAAAAAGGTACAAGCACAAGCAAAGCAAAATAAGGAATTAATTTACTACTTCCCATCATCATCAGGTAATCAGGCGGCAATGGTTTCAATCATTACCCAGGAGAAAGGGTTTTACATGTGTCATCTAAACAATGAATGAACAGCTAACTCTGGTTTAACAGCACAGGTTTTTAAAATTATAGAATGATG
The DNA here is from genome assembly GCA_033439905.1 of Ceryle rudis. Taxonomy (NCBI): domain Eukaryota; kingdom Metazoa; phylum Chordata; class Aves; order Coraciiformes; family Cerylidae; genus Ceryle; species Ceryle rudis. Next base: position 153,983 of record JAAGNO010026776.1, on the reverse strand, counting down.
TGATGACTTGGAAGAAAAAAAAAAAACAAACCTCCAGAAAGCAGCGTAAGGATATGGAATTAGGATTTACACACTTTAATTACCTTTAACTGAGGAGCATAACCTTTGTTTCCAATTCCATGTGACTCAGTTTGTTTATTCCTGTTTATCAAGGACATGTCTCTGATCCTCAGGAAAAAAATTCTGTGGATGCTTAAATGTGAACCATAACTGAGGAGAACTTCTGAAACTTTTCACTTGTCAACACATAGGAAAAGAACTATGTAAATTTTCTCTTGTTGTTTTTCACATGTGGTATCATCAGACCAATAATAAATATGAAAAGAAGTGATTTCTGGTAAACAAGAAAGAATTCATTCCCTCCACAGCAGGAATTATTGCGTCAAATTCTAAGTTTATTTGAGACTAAGTGATAGTTTGTGGTGTGACTGAATCTACCAGTAAATGTTATTACTACATGGTTTTAGTCATAAGAATACTTATCAGAATGTGAAGAAGACAGGTATCACTTAAATAACTGTCTCCACATCTGCACAGTGTCATGAGTCAAATTAGTTGCACACATTTAGTATCAGGAAATGTGAAAGCTCCAACAAGATTTACAGTTTTGTGTAATTGTCAGCAAATAATGTTTGTCACGTAATTGCCCCAATAAGAAACTAAGCTGTGCCAATACTGTCCTAATAATGCCAGAAAGAGAGCATAAGTGTGATAAATTAGCAGAATCTCTTCAGTTTCTTTGCTCATTCCCTGGTTTACATTAGCAGAGAATGCAAAAGTTCAACTGTAACTTTTGTTGCACCTCAGACAAGGTAACACAACTGTGTGTGGCTGCAGTCACATGAATGTATAGGCATCTTACCATAATGTCTCTGAATCTCTAATTCAAAGGGAGCTTTGTCTGGCCACATGCAGATATTTGTGGTATAAACTTCTGCATGTCAACTTCTTGTCCAGGCATCCTTATCAATCAAGGGAGAGACAGGCTTAAAGTGCAAGCTCCTCTCTTCCTAAGTACATAAAACAGGTCATGAAAAGAGTGCTCATCTGAGAGCAAAGGTACTTTATTCAGACACCCCAGGTTTGCCCTTTGGAGGGAAATCTGAAGGTCCTTCTCTTCTTGGAAGAGACAGGGGCCTGATGAGCTTAGGGATGCTCTCTGAACCATCCAGCTAAGTATAACTTTATAATCAGTATAGTTGCAGACTATACTAGAAATAGTAACTCATCTGCCTGTTCCCTAACACACAAAGTTTAAGATGTGCATTTTCAGTAGTGAGGTATAGTGAAGAGCTACTGCAGTTCTGTGAGAATCTCTAGACGAAAAGAAAGGTTTGTAATGAACTCCAGAATTCACAAAGCAAAAGGAAATTACTTCTTATGATTTTGGAAAATAACCCTGTCTCTGGCTTAACTGTTTACTATTTTTTAGAATTAGTAGTATTTAGTGAGTCTTAGGGATTAAAAGGAATAATGGCTAAAACCAACTAAGGATGTGGAGAGAGGTTAAGTTATGACTCAGCCATGAGTGCTTATGCAGCACAACCTTATATTTTGAAAGGCAGTCTCATAAAATTTATTGCCCTTTGTAGTTCTTTTTATGGAAGAAAAATGTATGCAGCAGCTTGAACAATTCTGTAAGGTTTGCCACAATGATTGTCATATAATTAAACAAGTGGTTTGCTTACTTGGAGAGCACATCTTTATACACATTCATACGTAGCTTTGTAACCTGGCTAGGTGACTAATTGCCAAAGATGTTCATCTCCACATATACCAGATTTGGATATTCACTTAGAATATGGTCAAAAATCTGTCTAGGTCAAGAAAGTATTAATAATAATAAGGTGGGCTTACCAGGAGCTGAAGCCCTTTGTACAACAATATGGAATCTAGCTGATTCAAGATTACCAGCAATCCATGTTTTAAGATAAAAATCTTCCTAATATGCAGATCTCACACAATGGATGGTGGGTCACTTTCTCTTGAACATACTTCACTGCTTTATTTTTATCTCTAATCAAGACTGTCACATCCGTGTTAAAATTCTTAAGAAAAAAAAAAAAAGCCAAGACACTCTTAGTAAAAATGATAGATGCAGAGACAATAAATATAAAGTCCTTAAAATATATAAGAAAGCAAATGAACTCTACATGACAAAATGGTTCTAAAAGGCCCAATGTTTCTATCAAAGTTGAACTACTAGAAGAATGGCTAGCTTGACACAGTGAAGAGGAGAAAAAGTAGATGTCAACCTGTCTATAATTCATATTACCCTTAGCTACCCCCATCAAAAGGCAGCTTTCCGTGACAGCACAGCAGGCAGATTGTCACTTTCTTACCCTTCTGTCAGGCAGATTTGCTTAGCTTTGTAATTTTTGCATATATGTGTAGGTTTCTGCTTGATCTGCTACTATAAAAACTCATCTACCATGTCTATTCTGCATCTCTGCCTTTCTGAGAGAGTTTTTATTGCTAACCTTAAACAGATTATGAGTATACTCCTGGAAAGAGGTATTAATAGAATAGGTACTGAAATACATCAGTTTGAAAGTAAACATGTCTGTATGAACAAGCCCAAAAGAGGACGGACGTTTCTAGAGTGCCCCACCTACACAACCGCTGCTGTAATGGAAAGTCCGAACTGCAGTATTTTGGTTCTTTTATGTCACTGCTGCTGTATCTGTTACGGTTCTCTCACAGATAAAAAATGATTTGGAGGTACAGGAGTTGTTGTTGAACTACCTTGCTCTTTAGTATTTTTTATTGCCTTGAGACATTGGTATGTCAGTTGTAGAAGCTGAAAACGTTCTTGAAACTATTGAGTCATAGGTAAAATACTTGCAGGAATGTTTTGAGGGCCTAATTTATGCATGATTATTTTATGTTAAAGCTTATAGATGATTTGTATTCTACCCTGCGTTCTGCACTGGCAGATAATGTTGACAAAGAAACTAATGGTAACTGGATTTTTTCAAAAGAGGGGTTGGACTGAGTTTTGGCTTGAGGTTAGTATATGTTCTTAGTTTAGCAGAGCTACTTCAAACATTGCTAATTAGAGAAGCATTAACATAAGAACAACATTTCAAATTCATTGATGTCATCTTGCTAACAGATTTGGATACATGAGCCATAATCCCACTGAAAGTCAAGAGCTGTTTTTTCCAGAACAGGGAAGGCCCACATGTCCAGATCGGTTTTCATGGTTGGAGGGAGTGGGGGAGATGGGAGATGTGGATTCAATTCTTAATGGCCATTTTTCTTCCCAGGAGTCATCAGCGGTAATGAACTACACAGAACATATTTGGATCTAGCATCAGACTGGTTTTGGTTTGTGACTCATTTTCTGGTCACAATTAGAGTTTAATATAAAATCTCAACAGTTTTCATACAGCATATGATGCTGATATCACCTGGTAAGTATTGTCCCAGCAAGAGTAGCTATACTGACCAATAAAGAAATAGGTCCTCATAACCCCTCTTGAATTTAGAAGGTTTTAGGCATACTTTTCTATTTTTTGACCAGGAGTCAGTTTTACTGTGTGCTATATTTTTCTCACATGAATACAGATCAAAATGCCTCTTCTCTTCTTAAGTCAATGCCCTCAATATTAATATGACTAGGACAGTAAGAAGGTTTCAGGATCAGTAGGGTCTTTTCATTTGCCTTAGTTCAGATGTATAACATTCCTAATGCCTGCACAACAAATGTCATATTGGCAAGACCAAAAGAACATGATGTATCAAGATGGTTTATTACCAACTCATAACATCCCAGCCCTCCAGCAATCCAGTACCTAGTAAAATTATTAATACCTAATAAAGAGGCTTATTGCAGCTCTGAAGCTAGTGATTGCTTTTTAATTACATATTTCTTTTGATTTAATAAGGTAGTAAATACTTTCTTCATCTCTCTTTAAAGAGAAATATGCATTTTAAGTATTGGTACCCTTTATATAGGTTATTTATATTCCATGCCTAATCATCACCATATTTACCCTGGGTCACATCAACCTTTTAGCCACCTTTTTACATTCTTTTTTTGCTATCTTTATCAACAAAACTTCCATTATTTTATAAGTTGTAAAAAGAATTCCTTAAAGGATAAAAAATACATACATTCTTCCTTGGTGTGAAAATACTGCAGAGTAAAGAGGACCCTTACACTAGTCATGGCACATTTGTGTTTGTTCCAGCTCATCCCTGTGAAAAGAAAGTGATGGAGTCTGAGGCTGCATACACAATAATATTCAAGATAGGACTGTAGCTTACATATGCTTGAAGATAAACAGCAGTGAATTGTCCACGGGATAGGATTCAACACAAACTTGCCTCCACTTCAAGAGACTGAACCACGCAGGTATCTGACCCACTGCATCCTCACTATTGCTGGCTTGCTTTTATCTGGATCGCTCGTTAAGCCAGGAATATACAGGCACATCTGGCCTCACACACCTAGTCATAGCACACCCTGAGAAGGTCTCCATGGCCCATACTGGCCCAGGACCTTGTTTTTTCCTACAAGCTTTCTTCTGTTCTCTACGTTCCCTGCATATCCAGTGTTACAACCACAGAGAAAAATCAATAGTCATCTGAAATGTAAATTTGAGCATGGCTGTCTTAAAAATACGTGTGGTTCCTAGTTACATTAATTGTTTTAATGCTAGGATGAAGTCAAATGAAAAGCACTAGCTTTGTGGTTATATAGAATCAAATTCAGCATCTCTAAATGTGCCACCGCTCCTGCTTCTCTCTCATCCCTTAAGATGTTATCATTAGGAACATGAAGCTCTACTAGAATTTCACCTCACTCAGGCTCTTTGTATCCAGAGATATCTTCAGTTTGGCCTGCAGACACTCCAGAAAATACAGTTTATAGAGGATTTTAATTTTTAATCCGGGTCATTGCTAAGTTTCCCTGTGCAGCACTGGCCCCAGAAAGGTACATTGGCACTTGGCACCAAGGAGACAGCTGAAAGCAGCACAGGGACCAGGACAAACAGGTGGGGTAAGACAAAAGGTGTGGGAACATTCTGTGATGGACAGAATGCTGAAGAAAATATTTGTGTAATTACACCCTGAAAATAGCCAAAAATGCTTGGTAGGCCTTGACTTGAGACCAGCTGAGATTTACTTTTAGCTGACATAACCTGAGAATCTACTATGGCCCTTTCTGTCTCGGTTAAATCTTCAACTTTGAATTCAACCTTCTTGTTACAAACCTCCTTAAGAGAAAGAAATCTTAAGCAATAAAATATGCAGTATGTTACTGCAAAGGAAGAGCTGTAATTGCATCCTTTCCCTAGGGGTTATTTGAAAAGCCTAGCATGCAATAAAGAGACAGTTTGCTGTGCTATAGGCTGCAGACATAACTCTTATATTATCCTCTTCACTTAGGAGAGCAAAAGTTGCATGGCAGAGCTGCTTATTTAATTATGGCACACAGGAGACATGTTGGGGGGGGGTTGACCCTGGCTGGACACCAGGTGACCACCAAAGCCACTCTATCACTCCCCTCCTCAGCTGGAGAGGAGAGAGAAAATAAAAGAAAAGGCTTGTAGGTTGAGATAAGGACAGGGAGATCACTCAGCAAGTACTGTCATGGGCAAAACAACCTTGACTTAGGGAAATTAATTCAGTTTATTAACAATCAAATCAGAAAAGGATAATGAGAAATAAAATTAAATCTTAAAAACACCTTCCCGCAACCCTTGCCTTTTTCCTGGGCTCAACTCCACTCCAGATTTTCTCTGCCTCCTCCCCTCTAGTAGTGCAGCGGGGCAGGGAATGGGTGATGATAGGTTCATAACTCACTGTCTCTGTCACTCCTTCCTCTTCAGAAGAAGGACTCCTCACACTCTTCCCCTACTCCAGAGTGGGGTCTTTCCCATGGGATACAGTCTTCAACAAAATTCTCCAACATAGGTCCTTCCCACAGACTGCAGTTCTTCATGGACTGCTCCAGTGTGGGTCCTTTCCATAGGGTTCAGTTCTTCAGGAACAGACTACCCCAGCATGAGTCCTTCACGGGGTTGCAAGTCCTGCCAGCAAACCTGCTTCAGCACTGGACCCTCTCTTTCCATGGGTCCACAGGTCCTGCCAGAAGCCTGATTTAGCATGGACTTCCCATGATGTCGCAGCCTCCTTTGGGCATATCCACATGTTCTAGAGTGAGGTTCTCCATGAGCTGCACGTAGATATCTGCTCCATCATTAATCTTCATGGGCTGTGGGAGGACAGACTACCTCACCATGGTCGTCACCACAGGCTGCAGGGGAATCTCTGTTCTGGTGCCTGAAGCACCTTCTCCCTCTCCTTCTTCACTGACCTTTGTGTCTGCGTAGTCATTTCTCTCACATATTCTCACTCCTCTCTGGCTGCAATAGTGCAGGGCTTTTTTTACCCCTTCTTAAATATGTTGTCACAGAGGCCATTGTCACTGGATGGCCAGGGGCAGGTCCACTTTGGAGCTAGCTGGCACTGGCTCTGCTGGACACAAGAGAAACTTCTATCAGCTTCTCACAGAAGCCACCTCTGTAGCCCTCCCCCCGCTACCAAAACCTTGCCACAAAAACTCACTACATGTGGATATGCACCAGGGCATGAAATACTTTGGCAACAGCACAAAATACAGAGTTGGAAAAACATCTAACTTAGTTTCTACTAGTATATATTCTCTTTGCTTGTATGCTGCTTTGATACTCTACTCAATGAGTCACATTAGTGGTTGCATTTGCTGAGGTGTAACACTTCAGAAGGGAATAATCTTGTGTGTCTAAGGCCACCTTCAAATCGAGGGTTTCAAGCTCAAGAAGCACATCGTGTCTGCAAATGTCATTCCCAGCCCAAACTCCTAGACCACTGGTGCTACCTTCCCATTTCTCCATGAGACAAGTTGTTGTCAGCTTTACAAAGAGCTTGGTTTTCTTCTAGGCCTGCACAGCTGAAATGTTTAACATTGGAGTTAGTGAAGTCTCTTTCTCCCCACTTATCCTTCACCAAGCTTCGTGGCTGGAGAATGGGGACAGTAATGGATCACAGCAAAGTGATGGAGTGCACTGTGCCCACTTACTGCTCAGTGCAGTAACCAAAATAGAAGCCCTTAGTCTTTATTTGAAAGTAAAGAAAGAGGAGAAAGAAAAGAAAACCCTTCCCAATAAAGCTAATGGGGTCCTGTCTCAGTAGACCTATAAGTTTTAATCCTAAGTTAATATGGGGAAAAGAATATATATACAGAAGACAAACAATAATGAAGTTGCATATCACATTTTTCGTGATTCTTTCTTTAAATATAAAATTCCGCTCTAGTGACGCATTTTCAAAGGAAGAACATACCTCTGGTCTGAAGGGCAGTTCTTGGACATGCCACAGAGCAGTGCAACTCTCTGGGCTACAGTGACATAATACAAACCACAGACTTTGCTCCATCCCCTGGGAAGTCTGTTTTCCCTCTGTTCTTTGATATAGATACAGCATATGAAAGGAGAACACCCTCATGGTTTGGGCATGGTTGTGGTCATCAGCAGTGCTGGGTCTTCTTCAGGATCAGCTGCATGCCTGCTGTCTAAGTGAAGTTGTACAGCTGTGATCTCTGCCTTTTTCTGCTAACTACCTAAATGATACAAAACCCTCTCTCAGTGATAGCTTTGAAGCTGCATCACTAAGGGGATGTAAAGAATTTTAAAAATCCCTTTGTTAAAATTTCTAATTAGTGCCAATGTATTATAAGAAGAGGCTTTCTCCAGGCCACTCTTTTACTGTCACTTGGTCAATTACGGTAAATGAAAAGACAATGGCTGTGATTTTCCACTCCATCCCTCTAGTTTCACATTAATGTAATAGAGCAATTAACACTTGAGGCTTCAGTCTCTACAGCTGCTAAGCTGGAGTGAGCAGTTGTGGCTGAGCTACACGGAAGTCTGAGCTGAGCCAACCTCAGCGAGTGAAGGAGGCAGAGCTGTGAGCCAACCACCTGGCATGGTTGTCTTTTTGAGGGCAGTCTTTTTGATGTATACCTAGATGCAAACAAGAGGCTGAACCCTCAGTAATAAATAGTAACACTACATAGTAATATCTGGGAATTACTAAGTGCTTTACACTTATATAATGCCAGTCATATGAGGCTCTCCCAGCATTTTCAAATGCTAACCTCTGCCATTAAATGTGCATACCATGAGCTTATTAATTAGTTTATTTTTTTCTGGGTTATTTTTAACCTGAAGCAGTTCCTTGATCCAGCTCATAACATAGCCCCACGCATAGTTACATGAGTGTTATTACCTAGATGTTGATGGTGTTGATAATAGAGGAAGGGGAAGGGAGGTCTTTGCACCAGTGTAGTCCCTGAAGCCTTCATATTGTTAAACCACAGGTTTAGGCAAAATTATATTTAATTCCTAACTCCAGCAATGCAGTTGTGATTAAGATTTTACTGCCTTTCATTACAGTCTCATTCCCTAGAGTTGTAAGAACAATTAAAAGGTCTTTTTCCTTGCCCTTGACATGACCCTTTCAAAAGTAGGTTAGGGCTCACCTTTCGCCTTCTCCTGCCTCACTGCTATTAAAGACAGGATTGAATTTTACAGCCACCAGATCTACTTAGATTTACATTATGATTCATAAATTCCCTTAGGCAGAGACTGGAGCCAGATCTGTTGCTGGTATAAACTGGCACAGCTCAACTGATTTTGACACTAATTTGCACCACCTCACCTGCGTATGTTTTTTAAGGCACCATGTAGCCATTCAAGCAGTAATAAAACGAATGGGTCATTATCATGAGCGCTGTGCTTGTGTTGGCTACAACAAAGGTACATGAGGCATGAATCTGAATCAGTATTTCTTTGACCAATGGGGAAATCATGGTCGCACAGATAAACAATATGTTTTCTGTTTGTTCTTTTATCAATATCTGGTTAGAACATATGGAGGAGTTTTTGAAAGGTTTCTTCTGAGCAAGGTTGTTTTCCACTTCTGAACTGCCAATTTACCATGAGAAATCCGTTCACTGGAATGACAGAATGGGCAAGATGTACAGCAGAAATAGTATGGTCTGTTGCAATAAATTACAGGTTTCTTTTTCATGTGCAGCAGGAGAGGCGGCACTGATGCAATTAGCTACAGCTGGTTATAGAAAGAAAACATGCATCTGTTGATGGCTCGGACTAGAGGGAACCAGGATGTATTTTCTGGAATTTATCACTGCAGAGAGAGAAGGGGGAAAAAAAGAACTGCAATTTTCATTCCTGGCTACAACAAACTTTAATAACCTTTATTTCCCCCCCTGTTAAACTAACTTAACCTAATAAACATATTTGGTCCATTACACAGCAATTAGCAAATGCATCTAGGTCATCACAGATGCTCTGAAGGAAGGATATGTAAGGTCCATTTTCTGGAATAAAGGTTCTGAAATAATTATTTGCTGAGGTAAAGAACGTAGGTGTCCATATGTTTTATGCCCTTTTACCTCCAGGCTTCAAATATCCGATTTAGTTGTAAGAAAGGTTTGGGACTAATTTGTTAGCAAAGCTCTTGCTGCTGGCTGATCTGAGTTTTCCTGTTCCCAGGTATCACAGTTTGGGGGTTCCAGAAACATAGCGGCAGAGGATGTAGTTCACATACATGATTCTCAGCAGCAGCCTCATGGCATAGCAGTGCTTTTCTTCTGAATGTCCTGATCACACACTTATTTTGTCTCTGCCTGTTTTATCTGCCTCTTTTAATCTCAATGCATTGACTGTTTTCCACCACATTCTTCCAACAAAACATGTGATTATTTTTAATTTTTTTTCCTTGAGAAATTTTTTTTTTTACTTTACTTTACTTTACTTTACTTTACTTTACTTTACTTTACTTTACTCTACTTTACTTTATACTTTTATGTGTTTCCCCAAATAAAACTGCACCTAAATGTTTTTATTTGCTCAGTAAATTTGATCTGAAAAAAAATTGTAAAGAATTGTTCTTTTTTATGTCTGACTTGGATGCTTCCTTTCACCTTTTTATTTCCCTTTTCCCTGTTTTTGGTGTTTGGGGTTTTTTTTATTCTTCTATGGAGAGCAAACTGAAACAAAACTTTTCCTCTGAAACTTTCTGTGTCAAGGGTTCTCTTCAGTCTCATGTTTGATTTCACTTTTCCATTGCTCTGGCCCTCAAAACTTATGTAATACTCTTATCCATCGAGGTTAGTTCTGAGAGACCTGGCAGACCAATTCTTTCTGCTGTTGCTTGCAGGTAAGTATGAGCAAGACTTATTTGCAAACACTGAATATTTTCTCAAGATTGAAGTACTCCTGGTACTCTGCCCCACCTTCTTATTATCTGACAGTCTATCCTGTGGAAATATCTCCAGTAGGTGCTTCATCCTCTGTGCTTTGTAATGTACTTAAATTAGTGAGCTGGATCTTTTCCATTTCGTTAGGCATGGGGCACTAAAGTCTGGGAAGTATAAGAGAATTATAACTGTGAACCATGAACATGAATATTTCCCAATGAGGCATCATGTTTTCATCCTCCAGTCCTACCAGAATCCTTCCATGTGTTTGAGTGGTAGAATACATCTCATGGCTTCAGCATCATAAATGCAGCTAGTCAGCTATTCTTGCAATTGCTTTGGGTCAAAATAACATGGAAATGGCTAATTTGTCCTTTCTTAGAGTGGACTCAGAACTTGGCCTGAAAACATCACAGGGTGGGAAAGAAGAGGTGACCTTGAACATTGGCATTCAAGCCCAAAATTCAAAAGGGACTTCTGGGCTTTTGTCCCATGCTTAATCTATGTCTAAACTGACAGTCCTTCAGAAAACCACAAAGGCAATTACACCAATGCAGCACGATCACTGACTTGCCACTTATTTCCAAAGCTGTGTTTAAAAGTAAAATGCCACTTCTTAGACTTCCTCCCTTGTTACACAGCTTCTTTAATGTTCCATCAAAACAAAGAAAACAACTGTTCCCACATTAGGCATACATTAGCTATGGGGAAAAGAAGAAAAACAATTCATTATTACATGCTTTGGAAAAGGAAAGGAGCCAGGGTGTGTGCCTAGACGACAAATTTCTATAATCTCCACACCTATAATTTACTTCAGAAATATGTGGTTACCTTGAAGAAGAGAGGGATCTTCCTAGCTTGCCAGTGTAATGAATGATTCAGGTGTGAATGGAAACACATGAAGGGAAAAGTAAAGATCTAAGGAAGACAGAGTTTCAAAACTGTAAGGCTAAACAATGTCTCCTCAGACCTCACCCACTCAAATTCCTGCCCCACAACTCAGCAAAAGGAGACAAGCCATCTTGATACTGGCACCCTTCTGCAGTCAAATTAAAAAAAAATTTAAAAAAAAGCAAGTACTGAAACCCACAGAACAGATGGCAAAGGAGGCATTTCAAGCTCTCTCAGATCATCCTGTGAGTTGAAAACAGATCTTGACAAGCTTCAAGTTATTGAAAATGGATCCAAGCAAGAGCTGATGTTGCTGCCAATTTCTCTCTCCTTAATTACAATCAATTTCTGCCGTGTGCTCACCAGAAGGAAAAAAAAAAAACAAACCGAAACAAAACACATTTATATTGGAGATGGGAAGTACAGCCTGTACTGATACACTTCATTCTGAATGTAGAAGATGTTCAGAACACAGAGGAACAGTGGCTACTTAATTTCCTCATGAACAGAATAACTTAGGCCAACTGCTCCTACAAGGGATACTGGGCAAGGACCGTTTTCCTCATTGCTTGCTTTAGAAACAATCTTTACAAAATCCCACCAGTAATGGAAGATTAAAAATGAGTTCAAAGATATGATTTAAAGTTAACAAAAAGTATTTTCCTTATGAGAAATGGGCAGTGCATGCTGATATTGCCTTCACTGGTCGTCCAAGAATCTGGTACCAACAAAAAGCAAACTCATCAAGCTAGCTATAAAGACTGCCCTGCAGTATAACACATTTGTTTAGAATTTCAGGGGACCCCACCTCAACTGACTTCAGCTGTCTGAAAAGCTGGTTGTCCCAGGCTGAACTAATCACCTGAAGCTTCTTCATAAATAGCAACACCTTCAGGAGGCAGTTTGGCTCTCCTTTCTCAGAAATGCCTTTTAGGATGAAAACAGCTTTCCAGAAATGCGTGTGTCTCTCTACTGAATGAGAAGGCAGTCTGGGGTGACAAGGTTAGGACAAGGCTGCATTTCAGCTGTACAGTAAATACAGCCTTAGGGTTACAGCCTAAATGTGGTAACATTTTTCAACAGCTCAATTTTTTATCAGCAGGCTTTGCTTCAGAATTGGAGTGGTCAGTACTCTCACAGACAGGAGAAAGGCAGCATAAAACAGTATAGATTTGATATCATGTTCTCAGGCTAATCTGATGGAAAGGCAGAGATGCACCCGCAAGGAATGAGGCTCGGGTTCAGGCACTTCATAAGGACTAGTGATGGTGAAACATCACCTGGGGTAGACAGTATTTTATCTGTTGAAGGGCCATGGGTCCTCTGTGGTGCAAAATGGAGGGTCCTCAGGGGAAGCAGGGTCTGTGGGCTCCCTGTCCTGTCCTTCTGGGCTCAGGCCACTATAAAGAGATGCTCTGTTCCAAGCGCATTTTGGGAGAGGGAGGCAGCAGTGAGTGTCTTGGGAGGTGTACAGGCTGGGCTATCACTAGTGGGAGACAGCCACTTTACCACCTGGCTTGTAACACTGAGCCTCCCCTCCCTGCCTCCTGTGCTGGATTCACTCCTGGATTTCTTCCTTCTCCACGTGAGGATGAAAAAAAAAAAGCCAAAACGGAGCAACCAGCTCCTTAAGATTTTGGGCCCCAATTGACTCATGTCAGCCATCCCTTTGAAGTACCAGGGCTGTTTGTGGAGGCAGAGGATCACAGCTCAGCCCTGGACAAGCTGATTGTTTCAATCAAAGTTTTAAATGACTGCCACATGCAAATACATGGAAAAAAAAGCTGAGTTCTGTAGCGGACTCTATCCTCCTGGGACCCCTCCAGCACCCAGCAGCACAGGGGGGCTGCAAGGTACAGGAAGGCTCTTCAGCTCTTCAGGATGGTTTCTTGTTGCAGCTCGGACAGGTCATCTGCCCAAAGGACAGACACCAGGAAATTTTAGGAGCTCAGGGTTTATGCTTTAAAGCAGATTTCACAAGTTTCTGTGGCAGCTTCTGCAAGATGGTGCCAAGGCAGAGTTACAGAATCTGTGCCCCAGTGTTTCCTACAGGGCAGCTCTCAAGTGCTCCCTGTTTGGTGTGCAGGTGGGTTTCAAACTCACTGTAATGCATCCCTGCCTGCCCTGTGTTGGGTGCCTGAGTGTCTGGAGTGCACCTTGAGTGGCCTCCTGACTGCAGCCTTGTGGGTCTCAGTTCCTCGTGGGTAGATTCGTCATTGTCTACAGCAGTGGGAGTCATGAAAACACAGTAATACTGCCCTTAGAGTAAGGCTTCTGTGGAAGAGCTGTGCGATATCTTGTTAGTGAGCAGAGGAAATGGCACTTGTGCATCCAGGACTCTTGTTAACTTGCTAATACAAGGTAGTATTGTGTTCTTTCATTGTAAATGACTGCATAGCCCAATTTTAAGATTTCATTTCACATCACTTTTCGGTTGCAGAAGTTAGAAGGTGCTTACACATAATTGGTTTTTTTGTGTCCTTTCTATTGCCCCCAAGTATTTGATATCAATTTGAATGCCATGTCAGAGTCCAAATAACAAATACAAGGAGAATGCAAAAAAGATAGGCTATTTGTTTGTCCAAAAGTAGGCATCTCTGCCTGTTGAGAGTTTGTCTCTTGTGTTTCCAATAAAGTGAACTTGAGAGCTATCTGTGCTGCTGTCAAGTTGCTACTCCTCACCTGAGCTGTCCAGAGATAATTCATCTTTTAAAACATATTTTTATGTTCATGATATCCAAAGAGGAGTTGCCAGAAAATTTGGGTGGAAAGTTTTGCACTGCTTTTAGGTATGTGAAGCCAAGTCTTTTAATCCTGGTCTGGCCTTCATAAACTTGGAAAATGACCACACATGACAAGAATAGGCATTATATAACCCCCATTTTAGTTTATTCCAATATATTGCAAACATCAGGCACTACTTCTGTAGAAAATAGGAAGGACCAGAGGCATAGGAGTAGATGGAGGCAGGGAGAAAGATGCAGGAGGCTTCAGACTTACATACATGAAGATATGTAGGTTTTATTGTAATATAGCAAGGATACGATTGATTTCATGTGAAGGGGAAAGTGGGGCTCCAGCTTTGGAACCATCCAATTACACCAGACTCAGGCTTGTTTCTGAATGTTTTTCTACCTTTTACTTCTTAATAAAACACTTTGGAGAAGTGAACAGGCTATAATGTATATGTAGATATGCTTTCTTGAGTCATCAAATAGCCTAAAACACTCATTCCAGAGCTGGAACTCTTTTCCTCTTCTCCAGGAGATATTTATTTCAAGTTTTACTGTCCTGAGATCCTTCTAACACAACCTACCCTGCGACCACTGTGCAGGTCAGAAGAAGACTGACAATACAATGGCCATCCTTCCTAAGCAAGTAGAGCCTTACCCACTGCTGGCAAGGCAAAGGGTGCTGACAGACTAACATTCTTGAGAGGAAAGGCAACTATGCTGAAGCTTTTGGGGAAGAAGGAGTATCCTACACCACAGCTTCCATTTCTCAAAAAAAAGCCTGGCCACTATCACACCATCTTGTTGGACTCCTGGTGTTCTGGTCCATGGATTGCCAAACATAGCTGGGAAAGAGAACAAAACAAACATTTGTGAAATCGTAATCGGAAATGTAAGCTCATCCTTTTCTGTGCCACTTGTGTAAGACCTCCAGCCTGCGTCGTGTTTTGCCCCAGCACAGGAGTCTGCCCGTCTTGAGCAGATCACAGGGTTGAGGAATACTTATGACAATAATATTGGACAGATTAATGTCTCACAGTTTCTCCAGCACCTCTGTTCACAGAATAACAATTTCACAACAGTGTGCATGTAAATAAACATCAGAGCCAATGTGAACTGGCTGAGCGAACGTCCAGTCAGAAATGCCACACTTATTGGAAGGAGCCACTTAGGCTGTCTTGCTAATGATATGAAAACAAACATACTCTTGTGAGGCTTAATGCTTTTACTTTGCTGAGCATGGATGGGTCTTGTATGAAAAACTGACACCTAATGGCTTATTTCTAATCACATTTCTTTCTTTTTTTTTTCCCTCCCTTACTCCAGTTGCACCCTCCTCACACTTGCAAATTAGTATTGAAATGATGGCATGTTGTGATTTCTTTTACTCCACTTTCTCTGACTTTGTAGCACATAAGCCATTTGGTGCAGGGTCTGTATGTGTACAAACTTCATACTCTTCAGAAGTACCTCATGACAACAATATATGTTCTGCCTCCTGAGTGAGTTCATGGTCCCAGCTGACTGAGGCAAGGGATGCAAAATGCAAGGGTTCTGCACAGAAGGGTTGCTAAACCAGCATGCAAATGCTTAAAGCTACAATCTCTGGAGCTGTGAATTGAAGGGAGAAGAGATAAAATTATCAGTACAGTCTCATGGCCTGTGGAGAGGTGATACCTAGATCAAAAGGTTGTACACATATGTGTGGCTGAGCTCTAAAGCTATGCCAGCAGTGGAGGACCTGGTCCATCTTCCTGCACTGTAAAAGCTCTCCTACTGGAGCTCCACACCCACAGCATTTGTACCTCAAGCCCATGGGGGAGATGGGGGCCAGGCCTCACACATTCATAGAAATCCAGAGATGTTGCTATCAAGATGTTAATCTACAGGTTTTGAGCCTCACAGTGGTTATAAGCTTGTGGTGTTCGTAGGGAGCAAAGACAGATAGAATGGGATTTCTCAGGGTAGTTGTTCTTTACATTAAGAGGAGGATTCACTGCATCCAGCTTCAGATGTTTGCAGTGCAGCAAGTTCTCCACAGAAAACGACGTGGAAATAGATACTTGTAGGGCATGATTGATCTTCTCCTCATGTAGATATCTAAAATAGGTCAGATGAATCATCTCTTGTGAGTATTTCTTTCCGATGACTATAAAGGGAGCTTGGCCTCAGATGTAGACCTCTATATTACAAATGTCTAGAGTGAGGTGTAGAGAGTTCTTCAGAAAGATATTCATTCCTGATGTATGTGCAGAAGCAGACTCTAAGTTTATACTTCAGTACTTTATGCATAGAAAAGATGGGAAGTGTAGATATGTCCTCAGGTTTGACTAATGGACATTAATAAATTTTGATTACACACTCTGGGAGAACAAACATCTAGAAAATTAGCATGAAACAGCTGAGGCTAAAATTTTAGTGTTACTATGTAGTTCACAGTCACTCTCAATACATATGTTTAATGCTGATAAAGTTCCTTTATTTAAATATATATTTATTACAAACAATGCTAATGAAGTTTAGGATTTGTCTTCTTGGCGAAGTAAATTCCAGTTTTCCCTCATATTTCTGTAAGGAGCTTGCACAGAGAGAAGTTTCACACAGAAGGTGGGTCCATAGTTGTGAGGACCTTCCAGCTACCTGTAGGATCATTACAGAGTATACATGGGGGATGTGTTTTTCCTCATCTTTAGGTCGGTGTCCTCGCAGAAATCTGCTACAGTTCCCAGCTGAGAGGCAAATGAAGTAGAGAAGTGTGCTATGACTTTGTCATGTCCTTCTTGGGGGCTGTGACTGTCAGACAGGAGAACCAACAATGGGCGCACCCCCTTCTGTTTCCACAGGTCATGAGCTCATGCAGTCTTATCTGTCCTGTAGAAATTGTTGACAAATCTCCATCTGAGTGTCAGAGGAAGTAGAGCACAAGAGCATGCCATGATCTGGTAACATCCCTGCCCAAGCATCCAGCTGCAATACACAGGAGAAGAAACAAAGGAGGGGCAGCCACCTTCCACGGCCACAGGGCAGCCCCTCCCTCCCTGCCCTCTCCTCCCTGCTGTCACTCACCCAGCTATGTTTCTGCTGGCATGGGCTGGCATAGCCTTTTTTATACCCATCCAGGGTTGGCTGTGTAAGCAAGCACCAACATTCTACCTGCTATGACATGGACACAACATCACTGGGGTTAATGCCAGGAGCTGGTTACTGCCTGCTATGATGTGACCATGACATTACCAGGACTGATGCATCACTGCGACATGGTCATTCTGTCATTCCAGTGAGAGGAAAGAAATAAACAAACAAAACTCCAACAACTGATAATGCTAAAGAGGGAAATGAAGCAGCAATTTAAAGAACAGCATATTAGAAAACATTAAAAAATAATTAAATGCATCAGGTCGTATCCACTGCACAATTTTAAAGATTCATGTGGTACTTGCTGATGAGATTTGTGGGTCTGAAGGTTAAATTCTGGAAGAAAAATGCCTGTCAAACCGACTCAAGGAACTATTTCACATCTTGGAAATAAAGACATATCTAGTACCTAACATTGCACCCCAGAGTGGCTGACAATTCTCAGGAGTAGTTGTGAACTGTAAGACTCATCTCTTTCTTTCCCTGAAAGAGTAGAAGCTGCAAAGCGGAAGTTCTTAGCTTAGTTGGAGAGAATAAACTGTAGGCCATTCTCCCTGAGCAAAGGAACCAGATATTTCATGAAAGGAGGGGAACTCAAAACTATGAATCCCCAGGGGGCATACAGTGTTAATCCTCCTGACTTCATCAGGTTCTCCACTAGTTCCTCCTTGTTTGGGCTTATGTCTACCACCTCCCAGTCCCTCCCAGCCACCGCCAATGCCTCTGAGTGCTATGACCACATTTTTCTGCTACCAAAATCCCAAAGCCTGGCTCCCAAGGGATCTTGCTATTGAAAATGCAGTGTTGGTCTTGTTGGGTTTGGGTTTCTTGTTATTTGCCTCTGTGAGCTGTTTA
The DNA here is from genome assembly GCA_033439905.1 of Ceryle rudis. Lineage (NCBI taxonomy): Eukaryota > Metazoa > Chordata > Aves > Coraciiformes > Cerylidae > Ceryle > Ceryle rudis. The sequence goes on along the minus strand of JAAGNO010026776.1, from coordinate 136,094 downwards.
TTAAGTAATCAAATAACAGCATAGTAAATAAATAATGTTTTGCCTCCTAAAGGCTCAAATATGCAAGAAGTAAGAAAGACTCATTACATTTTACAAATTGGTCATAAGTAAAAAGTAAGACAAAATACATGGTGACTAACCCTTTGGGTGAAAACACTTCAGGATAAAGCACCCTGGAAATGGCAATGGTTTGCTTCCTGTTATGTACAAAATGGCTGCAAAGGACCTATTAAAGTCTCTCAAATAAATACAGTGCTTTGTGTGTTTGTTTGTTTCTAGTTAGAGGTATACAGCTATTCAAAAGACCATGTGCTGTATAAGCCTGCTTTGTAGTACAGATAGTGCCTAACCACTACTTTCCTCTCTCTTGATCACTAACAAAAACAGACCATATAGAGATGAAAGTGTTCTAAATCAGTGCTCTGTGTCATTTCCCACTTACTTTGCACTTTTCTGACAGCTGAAAGGCTGCAATAAATTGAGTGCATGCACACCCACAGAGAGTGACAGTACTGCTATAACCTAGCCTCTCAGGATGTGTATTTTCTTCCCCAAGGGACTATATTGAAAAATTATCGAAGTGGGTAGGGTTTTTTTTGTTGCGGGTTTGAATTTTTTTTTTTTTACTGTGATTTTAACATTAAAATTCTGATGAATGCAATTTATTTGTGAGTTGAGTTTTCCTACTACTTTTCAAAAAATGAGAACATTTTTAACTAAAGGAATTGAAAACAATTCTTATACTATAGCCAAATAAGTCTCCTATGAATATGAATAAAAAATTTCCCTTTCCCTTCCTTTCCCTTTCCCTTTCCCTTCCTTTCATTTCCTTCCTTCCTTCCTTCCTTCCTTCCTTCCTTCCTTCCTTCCTTCCTTCCTTCCTTCCTTCCTTCCTTCCTTCCTCTCTCTTTTCCCCATGCCCCTCCTTCCTGTTGTCCTTCTATCCTTATTTCTACCCTCCTGCCCTCCTTCCTTCCCTTACTGCCCCTTTCTCTCTTTCTCCCATTTTTCTGCCTTTTTTTTCTCCTCAACTTCTAATTTTGTTTTGTAGGTAGTTGGAGATCTGGTTTATTTTAAAACAATGAAGAAGGCAGAATCCCCTGAGGTAAATTCATTGAGTACTGGGAGGTCTTGGTAACACAATTGAACTGGCACCAAATCAATAAAAACAGAACAGAAGAAAAAACAGTAATTAAAACATTCTGTCAAAAAAATGGAGCAGTAATTAAAAGATGCAAACTATTGTTTTGCTACACTAATTACATTTTAATTTTCAATAGCTTGCTGAATAGTATAAAAGCTCATGCCTATAAAATGTCCCAGTGACAGTGCTCTTTCTGCAACTAGCGTGATAACAGTGTTTATGTGCTGTAACAGAGTGGTATGTGCTTTCAACTCTGTGTGGGTGAAACTAGTTTCCTTGTAAGATAGCATGACAACAAAGTTTTTTTGGGTTGGTTTTTTTTTCTGGTGTGGAAAATTATTACTCAACACAACACACACACACACACACACACACATGCACGCACATATACACGCACACAAAATGGGCTCAGTCCAAGAGACACTCTGCTCAGGGCACTTCCATTGACCTCAATGGGAATTTTGTGTGTGGCGCAATAGCGGGTTGTTGGCCGGCATGAATACTGTACTTAGGTTTAGACCATGTTGTTTTCTTCCCATGTTGTTGAAGGATGAAGAGAAAAACAACTTGAATTTTCCTATTAATATACACCATTTTCAACTCTAAAACACGCAACTTCTTAGGCAGGGTCCTGAGGACTTTTCTCGCAGAACAATCCTCATAGATTTCACTGGTAGATACCCATACATAAAACCAACATTATAAAGCTCATATTCTGTACCGTTATGAATCATAATTGTCCTGAAAAAATGTTATATAATTAATTTAACTGCTTTTTAGAAGAGTTTGTTTGGGACAAATTTTCACAGGCAGATTTAAGAAACATTCCAAACCAAGAGTATATGGAAAGGAGTTTGTTGTTATTGTTGTTCGCAGCAGCTCAACACAAAGTCCTGGCAAAATCTGGATTCATTAGCTACAATCTGCTTCTCCACAGCTGTAGTTTACACACTCTGCCTTTCATATCATCTCATTTGAATGATAGCGTTCTCCCAGAAACCGGCATCCCATGTGTTCAGACATGCCCCCAAAACAATAGATCTCTTCCATCAAAGTGGGAGTGGTAGGGAAATAATTTCTCAGAAACTAATCCCTGGATTTCAGATGTATGAAATCAATGAAATGCCTCAATCTATGAAGGTGGTCAGCATTGCCAAACAATATTTCACAACTGCATAGCTTTTCTACATTTTCAATGTAATTTGAAATTACTTTTTAAATAATAAAAAATAAAATAGAAGACTGCACCAAATGGTAAAGTTGTCATCCTTTGTATCACTGCAGAAAGAAGCACAGACAAAGACGATAATGTTTTTATAAAGAGAAAACACTAAGCAAATGTTATCTATGCTTTCACCAGTTCACCAGTTCATATCCTCCTAAATTCACCTCTCAGTTACAGGTATTCATTCCCATTCATCTGGGAAGGGTTAACAAAGTATAAATCTGGGCAGAGTCAGCCTACTGTCTGGAAGTACATTAAAAAAGTAAATTCAAAAGGAAAGCCAGGATAATAATATTGCCAAAACCAGGCTCACTTACACTGAATACAACATCTGTATGCTTTTCTAGGGAGTGATAAGGTGATATTGATCACACCAGCAGTATTGGTACCTTTTACCTATGGAAGGTAACCTGGAGGTTAGCTATAAACAGTATAAACAGTACCACTTACATCCAGTGGAAAACTGTAATTACGTGTTTTCACAAACCAAAGTTGCAAAACCAAACCAGATACAAAACACAGAGAAAAATCTAGAAAACAAAACAAAAACAAACAAACAAAAAATAATCATCTAGTTTATGCCCTTATCTTCTGGGAATAGCCCATATTGAAGGGGGTTTTGTGCTGATGCAAGAATAAATTGCTTCAAGAATTATTTCATGGACACATAGTATTCCCCAAATCCCTGTTATTATGATGTTAATGAAATGTCTCGATTTACTGAAATTAAACAAAGACAGATATTTATTTAGAATTCCTGTAACTGCTACAACCAGTAAATGTGTTTCATCACTACGATTGCAAAAACCTACCAGAGAAATGCAGTTCACAACACAGAACTGAATGGAAATAGAAATTTTGTTAATGTTACACTAATGCTCACAGCAGAAGCATTTGACAGAAGGGAGAATAAATCAAAAGAGCTGACTGAGGCCAAGCCATGGATGAGTCTCAGGGAGCAACAAGTTGGGCAGCCCCTGTGCAGCACTGTTACCACAAGACCAGTTGCTGGGGCACAGGGAGGTGCTGGCCAGCTCAGGAGGGGAATGTTGGCTTGATGTGGGACACTAACAGTGTGACTGTGGGCCTGGGAGCCACAGCAAGGGAGAAGACAAGGATATCGTTACAGCCCTTGATAAGCTGCAGAAGCCATGCTGCCTCCTGTGCACCAGCTGGATGTAGGCACCAGCATATCCTGACACTTCTGCCTCTGGAAGTCTCTCACCAGCCTTACTTCCAGAACATCTTTGTAGACTCTTTTTTTCTTAGTGTACACTATACACCTGCCCTAAGGAAGAATGTTGCAGCAGCACTGAAGTTGTAATTCTGTCACCACTCCTACATGCTGGGGTTGCTGCAGGACTAGAGGGAAAGCAAGAGATTTCCTCACAGCAGATAGAGCATATCTGGCCAACTTGATATGGACAAGAATGACAATCAATCCATGGTTGGTACTTGTGGTACAGTTACAAAATTCTGACAGTGGCAGCAGCACCCTTTGTTCTGGATAGATCACTGGCTCCTCCATCCTTTCACGGATCCTTGGGTACTCATTTCACTGTCTGAGAAGTCAGGAACAAAAGCAACAGCAAGACACAGTGTTTGTGTTCTAATGTTCCTCCTACCTTTGATTCTTTGGACCATACAAATGCTGTGCTTTCACAGCTTGGCAGAATAAGGCTATAACCACTATAACCTGGCATGCACCCTAAAGGCAGGGACGGGTTGCTCTGTAGTTGAAACTTGGTCCTAACCAGATAATCTTCTCTACATTAGCAATGAATTTCTGTGTCTGATTTTGTCCTCTCGGAAGGGATGGGAATGCCATTGGCAGCAGGAAAGGACAGAGATCCACAGGTGAGCCAAGGTAGGGTTGCTGTCAGGTTATGTAAGAGTCAGATACTCCAGCTGTGTGGTCAAGAGTCGATGTATTTTAAAAGTAAGTTTCTTTCAGATCCTCTGTCTGAGGTGACTTTTTTGAGTTGGGGACGATGATGTGAGATAACCGCAAACAGCTACTCACAGTACTTTTGGAGTATATTTCCTCCTCCTCAAGGTCTTTCTATTAAAGGAAATGATCAAGACAACAGTAAATACATGACCTCAGACATTACTATAACTTGGAAGATTAGTAATGGCACTCGTCTGCTCTCATTCATTCAATTGTCTAATGCTAAAGCCATGCGTTGGGTTTTACACTGCAAGCACACCATTGTGTCAGTTCTGTGCTGGTTGTAACAAATATTGTCTGATGGAATTGTTTTTTCTCTATTGGAAGTCTAATGTTTTAAATGTACAGCACAATCCTAATTAAGCTAGGTCCAAAGGTTAAAAAGTACAGCTCCTCTTTTTGTCTGTGAAAATACATTAAACAACAGAATAGATTTTCCATTCATTTTTAGTACCCTCCATAAGCGTACCAATCTTTTAATAATTTCTTACTTCTACCACATAGTCCTGTGGCAACTCAGGAAGCCTTCTTTAAAGAGGTCTAGATGCAAGTAATACAGCGTAGCATGCATAACATTACACTGTACTGCACCTTTATTTTTCACTAGAGCCCAGAGGACTGACGAAATCCTCTCTTCAGCCTCTAGTAGATGTAGATCTGTACTGAGCAAAATGATGTCTTGAAGCATTCTCTTCTCTGAAGAGCTGCATGCCTCAGGCAGAGGACAGGAAAGACCAAGGTGTCACCACTGTCCAAAGACGCTCGTGATCCTAGCAAACAGCCTATGCCTAACGAGGAAGATGAAAAACCTTGCAAACCTTACCCCTCTGATAAGGGAGAAGAAATCCCTCTCTGCCTTCAAACAGTGAGAAACATCAGCCAACCATGGCCACCTGCTACCCCAGTTACTGCCAGTGGACAGTCATTGATGCCGCAGTGAAGATTAGACTTCTCTTCCATCTTCTCTAAGCTCCCAAATAAACCTGGACAATCTTCACACTGAGAAAAATGTTTTCATCCTGACTCTGACCCTTGTAACCTCAGATGTCTGTGATTTGAGCACCACTATCAATGTAGAATCAGATTTTGAGACTCTCCAACTTAATTTTCATCCCTCTGGCTCATGAGGGCAGAGTGATAAACTGAGGGACTGTTAGATTTATCAACTAATAGATTCCTGTGCTGTGCAGGACAGGAACACTAATGGCCTTGACTTGGTACTGAAATGAATCTGAGATGTCTTGATTTTTCCTGTTTTGCTTAGTCAGTTGCAAAGCAGGTGGGAGCCGTAGAGTGCTCTAATTCTACTTTTGTTTCCTTACCACATTTATGATTTTTTTTCTGTAATTTGTTGCAAGAGCGAAACTCAACATGAAGTCCACATTTAGCAGTATGTTGATCATACAGTAGACCAGCTTCATACAGAGCATTGCATTTTTTTCTCAACACCACATTTGAACAAAGTATGTGCAGGCCAGTTGGAAAGGATTCAGAGAAGAGTAGCAAAAATAAAGTTGTAGCACAAGGACTGTTCTCAGCACAGAAAAATGGAGGAGGCAGAAGGGCTGTCTGCTGACACATGAAGTCATGTTCAAGGGTAGAGCCCAAATAACATATTTCAGTAGTTATAATGAAACTATTAGGCTAAATAAATATTAGGAACATTACAGTGAATAAATTCCTTGTTAATCACCCATAATTCCCTTCAAAGAGAAAGTCCCACAAAAGTTATTAGGAAATACAAGTAAAGGGTGGAAAAATGGCCTTGCACTTAACAGAGCTCCATAAAATGTGCAGTACTGTATTACTGATGCACTGACATTTTTAGTGCCTGTTTTTTTTCTGGGACTGCATGTAGGTGCCCAAGTAGCACTTGTGTTTGCATGTAGGTTCCAGTGCTGGTGCTTGATGTGAGCGCTTCAGACCCGGCTTGTATACCCCCCTTGATCTGAGAGCACTGGCAGTGGAAGTGACGAGTCAAGACAGACATGTAGGGAGAGGAATTGTGGCTTTGCTGAAGGGTATCTCTTGTCTCCACTGTAGTCAAGTGCAGTAGAAAATGCCCCTTAAAGTGACTGGTCTTTTGGCTTTATGAAATGAACACAGTGTTCCCGGTTGAAGAATTTCCAGCCTAACCAGAAATAATAGAAATACTTAGAAAAGATGATGTTTTCTTTGAAAGAGTGAGGCAAATTGCTTCCTAAGAAGAATTAAAATATTAATTTGCTCTGTGGTTAACATTTACCACCTCTGTGACAACAATAGCAACATCCCTGTTTGCACTTCTACAGCCCCTTACAGTTGCATATATTGAAAGCTCTTTAAATAGTAAGCTAATGTCTTTTGCAGTTCTCAAATGGCAGAACAGAGCAAAATTAGGTGAGGTCAAGGGCTTATTAAAAGGGCCAACACTACTATTCCAAAAGTGCAGTCTGCCTGTTCTGCCAGCAGTCCATGTCAATTCCCACAGTTAACAACAAATAGCACTGAGACTCATTTAACAACAAAAGAAAATGAACTCTATACAGGGGATCCTCTTGTGGCATTCATTGTAATTAATAACATTAGTGACACTCTATTATTTTATCTTCATGATTTGTGGAGTTGTCCTAGTCACTTTTTAAAAATCCAAAATAAAATTATTATTAATAATAATGATAATATTTCACATCCCCTTTTAAAAAATATAAATAAACAAGAAAATAAGTCTCAGCAGTATGAATGCATTGGGTGAGGCTTTTGAGTTAATCTGAAGAGGTGAAAGTTAAATCTGCAAGAAGAGAGTCATTTCTATATTCAACTTTGGATTTAAACACCTGAGTCTAAAATCGCCAACCTCCAACACACTTGGTAAGCCATCACCTATTCCTGACAGCCTTCCAAATGCCTAGATTTTCAGCAATTAATTTCTCCAGATGACAATGTACTCAGTGGTAACAGCCCTGATCTTATCTATGTTATGCTTTCTTGGTATTGACAAGAGTGTCTTCTGAGCTACTCACCCCATTCAGCCTCTTAGAAAATACCTGAAATATCACCCACCACCCAAAATGTGGCCAACAGAAGAAGGGTTATGCATTCCCTCCACTATGTCTAGTCATGAGTGAATAATGGTGTAGGAGAAGGTTAAAGTTAATCTTCCAAGGAAATTCAAGTAGGTGCCCTCCCACAACTCTTTCCAGCTCTTGATACCTCTGAGCTTTGTTATCTTTAGCAAAAGTCCTCAAACTTTCCCAAACTATGATTCTATAAAAGAGAGAGAAAAGGAGAGAGAACAAACATGTATGTATATCTCCCTAGCCATTGGAGTTCCACTGGAGATAGAACATTTGGAACTGGAAGGTGGCCTCTATGCCTGTCCTGCTCATGACATCATATGTAACAGTAAGAGGTTAATGGAACTAAGAATGAAACTAAGAGCTCTCATTTTGCCTGTGAGTGCATTAGGTAATGGAGGTCTGCTTCAGTCACTTCTTGTTCAATGAATACGTACTTCAAGGAACAGCTTGCATAAAAATAAATTACAGAATTCTCCATGAGCCTACCCCCCACCCTTCCACCTGTCCCAGTATTCTCATGTTTAAGGCTGTTTGAATGGTAGCTGATATGGATTTAGAAAGAGATGAGACTTCACTTAAATAATTTTTCATGAGACACTGTCCTCAACAATGAGCTACTGGATAAAAGAGGATGAATGGCAACATTTTTCTTTCTTTTCTCCTCTTACTTAGGCCATGTTTTCAAAAAGATCATGGCCTTCCTCTCCGCCTCACCTCAAAGCCTTAGTAGACATGAACTCTGCAGTACTATTCAGAATGTCATGAAGGGTAATTGTTACATACACACAGGCACTGTTCTGCACCCACCGACAAGGCATCACTACCCCTGGGCTCTACCATAGTATGTATAAGAATGACAAGAAAAAGCAATGGATTTTTGTATTCTATTCTACCTACCTCTGGGCTACAAATGTACCTAGCAGGTCGTGCTCAACTATTTCCTTATTTTTAAATATCATTCTTGGTGAATTTATGAATGTTTAAATGTGCTGAATCTTGCTTTACTTAGCAACATGGCACAGCAGAGGGAAAGACCACTTTTCCCTGTCTGGGATGTTTTATATCTGTCCAAGAGAAAAAAACCCAACCAACCAAACAAAAAACCCTACACTTTTTCAGCCCATTTTCCAGCCTTTCTGGAGACACAAATATTTGTTAAGATTAAGTTTAATGTTGACTTTTCAAAGACTTTTTTTCCCATTAAGAAATGGAATGAAAGCAGCAGGCAGTCTATAGGTAGCAATGACCTTCAGTCACCAAAAAGAAAATCATACACAGAGAAGAAATTGCATAGTTTGGATTTTCATTTCTGTTACAAGTCCTGACTTGTTTTCTTTCTTTCTTTTGAACCACGGACCTGCCTTTCCTATGAACCATGGACCTGCCTTTCCTATCTGGCATTAGAGATTAACACTGACACAAATTTGGAAACAACAGATTAGGTTTTGCACAAGGTAAGGTAGCACAAGCAAGAGTAAGTTAACATGTATTTATTATGAATTTATTATTTAATACCCAAAGGGAGAGGTGACAGATATTTTTGTCCATCTCATTAGAAAAACCTCACAACAAGTTATGTCTGCTTCAGGATTAAGATTCTGAGATCTGACTTTTAAAATACTGGGTTTCCAAAAATATTTAAATAATGAAGAATGCAAACCTCTGTTAAGAGTGGGCCACACACAAAAAACAAGTATTACTTTTCTCAATGAAATATGACTTATGTAAACATACACTGTAGAGACTTGTGGGCAGAATATGGACAACAATGATAAAACAGTGGCTCTGTGTGCCACTTACCAGATCAAATAGCCAACAGTATTTCTAATTTCATCATTAAAAGGGGATCTGGATTCCAAAGAACTCTATTCTGGGGTTCATCTGGCATGAAGTGTTTCTCGCAGTTATCACATTCATCTCTTTTCCTCTAAGAAAACATATTTCCTCCTGAAATATGTGGACATGCTTTCTAACTTCATATGATTTGCTTGTTTTCATAAGCAGGCTGCCTGTGCCTTCACTCTTGAACATTTCAACACATCCTCTGCAGTAAGGAAGCCACAGGTAATGATATGTTTTACCCTTTCCATCCCCAAACATTTTAGTTCAGGAATAAATGTAGTCACTAAGGTTTACTGTCTTGAAGATTTCTTTCTTTAGCTATTTAGAAAGTTCCTGAGTTTTGCAGTAGTTTGTTGGCTCTCCTGTTCTTCTGTTTCCCATTTCTGAGTGCTTGTTTAACACAGCCACTCAGAAGTGAGGGCACTGAGTCCATAGATGCCTTCCTAATACAACTGCACTGGTTACAGAGGTAACAGGTAACTGGACTCAGCTTAGCTATGGCCCCTGTCCACCACTGTCCCTCCAGAAGTCACCTCTTGGCTGTCAGCCTCTTCAAATGCTCTTATATCCACTCTTTAAACTGTTTCATAGAATCATAGAATGGCTTGGGTTGGAAGGGACCTTAAAAATCATCTATTTCCAACCCCTCTGCCATGGGCAGGGATATTTCCCACTAGACCAGGATGCTTAGAGCCTCAACCAGGGAACATAACCTAGATCAAGAAAAAAATGACATTTAAGATAATGCAGCTCACTATGATTGATATTCATCGGGAGATCTTCACATCTGCAGCTGGCTTGTACATTTTGGGAAGTCAACAATGTGTGCTGGCAGGGTGAAAAGTGCTGCATAGCTTCTAGGTGTGGGTTCACAGAAACATAGAATCCCAGAGTGACTGAGGTTGGAAGGGAACTTTGGAGGTCATCTGGTCCAATTCCTTGCTCAAGTAGGGTCACCTAGGGCAGATGGCTTTTGAATATTGCCAAGGAGAGAAACTCCACAGCTTCTCTGAACAACCTGGGCCTTGCTCGGTCACCCTAACAATAAAAAAGTGCTTCCTGATGTTCAGACAGAACCTCCTGTGGTTCAGTTTGTGCCTGTTGCCTCTACTTCTGTCACTGAAAATAACCTGGTCCCATCCTTTCTGCACCCTTCCTTCAGACATTTATATGTATTGGTAGACCCCAGAGCCTTCTCTTCTCCAGGTTAGACAGTCCCAGTTTTCTCAGCCGTTCCATGCAAGATTGCTGCTCCAGTCCCTACTTTGACTTAGAGATGTTCTTAGTTGGTGCAAAGGTGTTCTGTTTGAGCTTTTGCCATTTCATGCTCCAAACTCTTAATCATCATAGTAGCCTCTCTCTAGTATGTCCATGTCTCTCAGGTACTGAAGAACCCAGAAGTGGAGACAGTACTCTGGGTGTGGCCTCAGCAGTGCTGAACACAGGGAAAGAATCATCTCCCTCAACCTTCTGGCAACACTTGTAATGAAGCCCAGGAGAGAGTTTGCCATCTTCTCTGCAATGTAACATTGTGGTCTCCTGTTCAATCAGGTGTCCACCAGGACCTCCAGGTCCTGCTCTGCAAAGCTGTTTCCCATATGGTCAGTTCCCAGAATGTACTAATGTATGGGAATAACCTGGGTTATTTCTCCCCAGGTGCAGGACTTTGCACTTACAGAATCACAGAATCACCGAGATATTATGGATGGAAAAGACCTTTAAGATCATCAAGTCCAACCATTATCTAACTCTACCTGGGCCACTACTACCATATCTAGATGGCTTTTAAATACATTCAGGGATGGTAATTCATTCATTTCCCTGGGCAGCCTGTTCCAGTCTTTGATAATCCTTTCAGTATAGAAGCTTTCCTGACTGTCCAACCTAAACCTCCCCTGGCACAACTTGATGCCATTTCCTCTTGTCATCTTCATTGTGACCTGTGTAGAAGGCACAAACACCAGCCTCTCTAGAACCTCCTTTCAGGTAGTTGCAGAAAGCAATAAGGTCTCCCCTCAGTCTCCTTTTCTTCAGACTAAACAAGTCCAGCTCCCTCAGCCACTCCTAATAAGACTTATTCTCAAGACCCTTCACCAGCTTCATTGCCCTTCTCTGGACACACTCCAGCACCTCAATGTCTTTCTTATACTGCAACACGTAAAACTGAACACAGTACTCAAAGTGTGACCTCACCAGTGCTGAGTACAGTGGCACAATCATTTCTCTAGTCCTTCTAGCCACTCTATTCCTGATACAGGCCAGGGTGTCATTGGCCTTCTTGGCCACATGGGCCACTTCCTCTTGAACTTTATGAGTTTCCTGTCAGCATATTTCTCCAGCCTGTTGGAGTCCCTCTGGATGGCAGCATGACCCTCTGGCACATCACAGGTTCAAGTCATTTCCTTAGCTGGCATTCCTGGGGCCAGAAGACATGCATCTGCATTCTGCAATCTGCAATCACAGTGCCATTCCTAGTGTTGTCACTTATTTCCTGGGTGGCCTCAGGTGGGTCAGTTAATTCTGCAGCCTTTGTCTGGTCCATCTTAGTTGTACTACGCACCCTTTAATAAAGAGTAACAGATACTTAAATGCACACTAGTTAGTATGAGACATTCTAGCAGTTATTATTTCCAGGGTACTCTTGTATGAAGCAGTAAAACTGGCCAATTTTTTAAACAACCAGAGGTGAAAAGAATTTTTCCTCCTTTACTTAGTTTTTTTGCTGGTTGAAGTTGATGAGACAAGGGCTGGGAGGAGGACTTAAGGGTCTGGAAGGCAGCAGAGAAGTCCTGGTGATCTGAACCAGGCCTGCCACCCTACTATCTTGCCATGTATCATCAGTGGCACAAGCTACAACTTCTCCTGTACAGGTTTAATATGCTGTGAGGCCACTGCAGCCAGAAAGGTGCAGCATGTTTCACTAGTCTCCTTTGTCCACTTCCTGTGAGACCAACTCAGGCAGAACAGGGAGCTGCACGCCCAGGATATAAAACAAAGCCATGTCACTTCTTGTGGCACTGCCCTGAACCAATCTTTCATGCAGTGACTTTTACATTTTCCTTCCAGGCCACCAGCTGTCAGATGGTAACAATTTCCATCCACTTGCTGACGTGAGCTGGTTTTGAACTTTAATCCAGTCCATGTCTTAACTGTGGTGGCAAACACTTTTAGTTATAAAGAACCTTCAAAACAATTTAAAAAAAAAAAAAAAAGAAAAAACAAAAACACAACCCAAAAAAACCCAACAGCCCCAAAACAGCCGTTGCTAGCAGCACAGTTTCTGTAAAAGCCTTGACAGACGTAAACAGGCTGAGCAATCACACAAAAGAAGGAAGCAGCCATTGCGTGATTGCAGGAGCTTGTGGTTGCTGTGACTGAGGCACCTGGCTATTGCTCTGTATGACCACCACGCCGAAGGCCAGCACTTGCCCCAGAGAGCTTGCAAGTCCACACTCACCACAAGGCACAAGATAGATGCCGACTGACAAGGGAACACAAGGAAACAATGAAACAATGCTGGTCAGCATGAGAAGCAGTAGTCTCATCATTAAATCATCTCCATTTACTTTCCTAATATGCTAACATTTTCTGCCACACACAGATCTCTTCCTCCCAGGCAATACTGAGTGCCTTCAACTCCCAGGGAAGTCTGTAAGTATGGAGAGACGTCAGCATCATGCATGAGGTGCTTAGCATTGTACATGGCAGAGCCCGGAGAGTCAAATCTTGGCTACTTTACATACTCTGGCTTGGAGCAACAGTCACCTCTGTAATGGAAAATTATTACAATACAATAATACAGCTGGGAAGAATTTGCCATGTTTCTTGGACGCTAACAATAGTAGTTTCTTAGTCAAATATATATGGCTAATAGTTAAAATGTTGCTCCTGCTACACTTCGGAAGATACTTCCTTTCTTCAAAGATAGACATTCCCAGTACAAAGAAAAATACTGGTTTCTGTATTCATCTTTACTCTTTGGGAGGTGAAAAAGCCACTGCAATCTCTGGCTACTTCAGGGAGTCGTCTGTTCAATCCCTTTTCTGTGTTCTCCCTGCTGCCTGGTGGCACCCTCATGTTGCAGATGTGCTGGCTTCATCTTCTACCAACGATCTGGAGCGCCTCATTTCTTGCTGGATAAACTTGGAGCATTGAACTGCCTGGCAAATCTCAGAATTTGTAACAAATAGATTCCACTTAATACCTAGTCTTTTTCTATAGTTGTTGCCATTGTGTGTGCCTTTGGTGGATTTATACATAATAGGGCTTAATCAACTATCTTAATTCTAAATTCAGAATTAAATGGTTGCAAATTAATTTGAATTACAAAGATTAGCCTTAGGAAGGAAAAACGTGGTGAACACCACAGTCTTCCGACCTCACCGCACCTTTTGGAAATTCCCAGAGTAGCTGATTCACTGGAATGACAATTACACCCCTGCTTCTTTCTCCTCCCCCTCAAAGCACATTGTTTTACAGGAAACTTAATAAAACACAGTTCATTAACAACAGTCATTAGGACTTTACTGAGATTGCTCACGCTGATGACAATCTTTGAAAAGTAACTTTTTTTTCATTCCAATGGGATTTCTTGGCTTATCCACAGCTACTGATTGCAATGGGAACCTACCCTGAGTAAGGGCTATGAAATCATTTGGGCATCACTGACATCACTGGGAATTTTCCCATTGGGTTCAGGGGGAATCAAGCTTCTAATATCCTGAAAAGTAATCGTAACACTCTAGTCACCCATTCTCTTGTTCATTGCACATTCAATTTCTAGCAACTACAATAGTTTTAATTCTGAGTTGCTAGGGTTTATTTTTTAAATTAAATATATTATGAGTCAAAGGATGTTGCATCCAATACTCCGAGGAAACAATGGGGACAGATCCTTCATCCTGGCTAAATTCTTTCTGTGTCCTTCTGTGTGGCTACTTAATTTATACCAGAGGCTAGCCATACACACATGCATATGCATGTACACATGCGAGATTCATCAAGCCTGAAAATCAAGGAAAAAAGAAAAATGTTTTATGGTCTTTTTTAGTTTCTGATATTTAGCTTGAGTTTTAACACACACAACATGGAGGAGGAATTATTTTAATAGAAACAAAAAAAAGGAAAACAATCACTATTTAAATATTACAGTAATAGGTAGCAGGGGATACTAGAAAGAAAGTAGGAGGTAAGAAAGTATTTCAGAATATGGCAACAGAGAATAGCCAACACTACAATGCTTTGCCTGACTGATTTAGTTATTCACAATTCACTCACACACCTCTTTGACTGTACTGACCTCCTTCGCATTAGTTTCCACGTGAGTTATTTTCTTTCTGGCTCTCTTAAATTGATTAGTTTTCCTGGCTATTAAGATACAACACATACTTTCTAACTTAGTACTATACCTTATATATTTGGCACAGCATGTAAAATATAATGGGAAAGCAGTATTTCTACAGAAATAGAAGTATAGAAGTAACATTTTTATCACTCTGATAAAAACCTATTTAAATACATCAGATAGTCATAGTCTATCATTAGAGTTAACCAAATACCCTTTCTATCTTTCAATTAACATAGCAAAGTTTTTCTCATTTAGGGAGAAAAGAATCTTTTCTAAGGCTGGAAAAGGCTGGCAGAAACCATAGCTCAGCTCAAACCACTTTTGGGAAATTCCCAGAATGCTGAATCACTGGGGTGGGCAATTACCACCCTCTTCAGCTGAACAATCAGAGATTCAGAAAAGAAGAAATGCATGCATGCTTAAAGAAAGGAAATGCAGCTTTACTGTGACTCCTTCTTTTGAGAGCAATTCCTGAGAAATCATTTTCTGCTCATAATGGGGTTTCCTTCTCTCCTAACTTCACATTTACCAGAAACATAACTAACCACAGAGATTTCTAAAAGTTTATCATTCATCCCATACTTTCCCACTTTAGAACACTTTCTGCAAGACTTTTCATTCCCAAGATCCAGCTGCTGGGCAGGTTTTTCTGTGTGATCTAACTCTCCTATCATGTAATCCTATAAGCACATGCATTACTGTACTACCTGAAGGAGGCCTAGTAAATCCAGACATCCAAATGAAGCCAATTGCTTGAAAGCCAGCAACTTTGGGGCCCCTTCTTCTGGAATTATTTAAAACTATATCATGCTGAAAATAGAATATATTTTTTCATATACATCTACCACATGCCTTAAACAAGCAAAAGCGGGCAATAACTTAAAGAGTGATTTCTACAACAGGATGGTTTCCTATTGCACTGTTCCTCCACTGAAGTCCTCAACAGTGGGAGCAACCCACACCTTTGATTTTAGTTCAACAGCCTTGTCCTGTGAGACAGCAAGTGCACATCACTAATGCAGAAGCAAGTGGCTAGATTTTGACATTTTTCTCAGGCCTCAAAAGACCTAAGAAAGTGGGTGGAGATTTCTTCACAATAATCCCCTTTTATTGGTCCCTCAGATAATATATTTTTAAACTTTCTGTGGTACTCCAAACCCAAGTGATCAGGCCAAACCAGCCTAAAGAAGAAAGGTCTGCCCAGAGGACATATCCTGTCTTTTGATACTGTCCCTCACCAAAGGATCGTTTCCTAGAGAACAATCCTTTCTTTATAGATAATGCTTTATGGGAAAAGTTTTGCAGTTTCTCGATAGCCATTGCTTTGATGGAGAGATAATTAATCCCTCCAGCACTGGCCTTTCCACACATTTGGAGCTTTATTAAAATGGAAAGGATCACAGGGGACAGTATTACACAGGACTCAGCTGGATGCGTTCCTGTGTGGCATGCCCTACGTGATCCTGCTTTGTCGGGGGGGTTGGACTACAAGATCTACAGAGGCCCCTTCCAAACTCTAACATGCTATGATTCTATGATTCTATGAAAGTAGAGAGACAAGTCTGGGAGCATTTCACCTCTGCACTTTCCAGACAAAACCACATCCAAGTACAGAAGATCAATAAATTTAAGCAATATTATCCAGGTGTTATTTCTTGCTTATGTTTTAGCCGATTTATTTCACTGTAAATAGTCCTTCCCCAATTTCCCTAATATCCACACCTCCTACATTACAGACTGTGTGCTCAGCACTCCTCTGAAGCCCTTTCCACATATTGAGCTGCCACTTGCTGGGCATTAGGACGTCAGCAGTAAGGTGCTCACCAAGTAGCTGTGAGTGAGCCGATTGCACAAATCAGTGAGCTATGCTCCCAGAAGGGAGTTTGCATGGCCTGTTGGGCCAGAGCACTTGCTTTCCTGCTGACCAAACAAGGAAAATCAAAGCTGCTTCTCACAGCGCCCTTATTATTCATTGCTGCTTGGAAGATCTCAAGAAGTGCACCTCACAGACATGGTGCCTGTCCTCAGGAGCTGGGAGTGTTGCATCAGCTAATTGGCACAAGAGTTATGACTGCAGTCCCAATCTGTGACCAAGCAATCAATTGGAAAGCAAACCAAGCTCTATTTTTGTCACTAAGTTTGAAGTACACTTCAACTGCTGAAATGATCTGGTTCAGAGACTCTTGCCCAGGCTGCTCTTCATCTGAGGGTGAGATCCTGGCACGTTCAGAGTGCAGTCTGTTTCACCTTGCCTAAGACAGACATCTCATGTAGAAAGGATCAATCTTCAGAGGTACTCATTTCCCTCTGTTTATTGGAGAGAGATCCAGGACAACCTGTTTAGATTATGTACCTACACACCTAGGTAAACTCAGAGAAGAGTCCTTCTGGACTCATGCTGCAGTTATATTAGCATCAGTGTGGGTGCAGCTTAGAATGCAAACAGATGGTGTATTTTTCTAGGCAGTCTAGTTTTGTTTTGCTTTGAAAGAACCAGTATTGCAATAAGACACTTCAATATGTGGTAATACAATGAGATAGCCCCACGCCTAGTCGACTGAAAGTGCTTGGCATTTAGCCCAATGATGGGCAACATCCCTTAGGTGTGGTGATATCTCTCAGTATCGCCCCACCCTGACATGTCTAGCATTTCATTAAGGTCCAGTTCTACTACCCTTACTCACAATGAGTAAGGATGGCGGGATCTAGGTCTAGGTGAGTGAATACTGCTGTAATGAGGCAGCATTTATAACCATATTGTGCCAGAGAAAACTCCACAATCAGAGCTTTGAGAATAAGGAACTAATTGGCTTGAAACAGTTTCAGTCTAATAACCTCTTACCAGAAGCTCAACAGTGCATTAAAGTTTATACCCAGGGTTGGTTAGATTAGTTTCAATTTCAGGTAGTGGGTATCTATCCAATTACTCTCCTCCTCACTCGGGGAGAACACATGGCATTCCTTCTGCTACTTGATATGCTAAGCAGCATTTGAGTTGGCAAGTTGGGCCGAAAAGCAAATTAGCATTATGCAAACTGCAAAATTCTGGCACTTACATTAGGATCAGTGATCTGGCAAGAAATCCTGCCAAGCTACCAAGCCTTCCCAAGCCCAGAGAGAGCTACAAACTCTAATCCAAGAGACCAGCTGACAATAATAAAACAAACAAACAAAAAAGTGTTTGTGGGGGAGGGGGAGAGGGAACAAATTCTCTGGGAGGGTGCTGGTGGGACTATGGAGGTGGATTTGCTATTGAGACCTAACTCTTGTATTGCAGTGAATAGAGGAAGAAAGACAGAAAGGTCAGAGAGACAGAAAAGTAAGGGAGAAGGAGAGAAAGAGAATGAGAAAGGGGGAAATAATGGTAGAGGAAGGGAAAGAAAAAAGATTAAAAGGACAGGAAGGAAGAAAGGAAGAAAAAAAGAAAGGAAGGGAGCAAAGAAGAATTACAACTGACCCACAGCTGGTGATGTTGTTACGCCAGCTGCTGTTGGGTGGCATTGCTGCCTGGCAGTGGGACAGCAGAGCAAAAAGAGGTAAACTTATTTTGCTGCAAAAACACCCTCAGTTAATGGGCTCATCTCTGTGATGGACCAGCCAAGATGTAGGTCCTCATTCCCTTTTGCTGACTGTCTGAAGACATGGGCAGCTGCTGCAGGAGCAGCAGACGACAGCAGGGCAGTAATACCTTAAAGCACTTCAGCCGGATTCGCCAGAATTCATCTGTCTTAGTTTAGGTTTCTTTTAAGGCATCCCCAGGTAAAGATTACTTTTTTCAGGTATTGGAACAGGCTATTCCTGGTACTTTTGTCTGGTCTATGAAGGCAGGAAAAGGTCTATAATACTTCCATCTTAGTTTGGATGGAAGGTGGAGGAATGCACTCATCTGTGACTGTCTGCCTTAGATATCATTTCTGTATTACAGCTTTACTACTTAAGTTTTGGTCAAGCCTTAGCCACAGAGAGCACTCACCTGTCTGTACTAACACTATACACATAGAGCAAATAGACTATACACTGACCCTCAAAGCCTTTCACCGTTCTGAGGTAATAAAATATATCTAAGCACATAAGGGTCAGATAGGATTTAGCTGTAGTTTTATGCTATCTGTTGCAAGAGGTTGTGCTCTAATTACTCTAATGCATGTTGCATTATGAAGGAATTTCTATATTCTTTTTAATATAGTTGGAGAGGGTTTTTTGATGGCAACAGACATCTAGCTGTATAAGTTATTCTAAAGCATTTGGTAATGGTTCTTCAATTTAATTTGGGAAGGTATGGTGAAATTTCTATTTTTGCTGAGAGTAAGGCAAATTGTAAGAAAGGTGTTCCTAAATCACAAGGTGCCAAATACAGCAGCATAACAGAAATAGGGGCCTCTTTACTGCAGTATTTTATCAGGCTAGTGCACTGTAAGATGATATATACCTGACCTCTAAGAATTGTTGTCTTTCACCTGGCTCATGTTTTCATCACTGTGAAGACTGTGGAGGGAAGGCAATGAGTTGAGCCCTCTGATCCCCTGCCTCTCACTGGCCGTCAAAGTTCACTAGTTATCTCTACACTGAGCTCTAGAAATTGTTCTTTTACCTCTTGACCATTCCAAAGTCCTTTATTTTCAGTGTTTGTTTTGCAAATGTTTCAGTTCAGTGCATGAAAATCAGAACATGAGATACAGCTTTTTGGCCTACGAGTATTATGAATACCTGACCCAGGTGCTGTGAACATAGTAGGCAGAATACACCAACACTTTGAGGATTTTGTGTGGAAATCATTAAACCAAAGCACTGGGATTATTCCATTTTCTTAATGAAATTTGAAGTAGGTTTCTTTAATTTCCTCTGTACATTCGTTAGAATGGGAAGAAATTGAGTCAAGTTCTGGATTTCCATTTCTTATTAAACAACTGCACTTGATTTTATCTTAGTTGGTTACTTGGTAATGAAGCATACACAGTCCTGCATCTGCTACTCCAGACTCTTTCAAGTAAACTCACAGAGAAGCTCTAATTCTAGGCAGACTTTCTGCTCTCTCTCTCTCTCTCTCTCTCCTTTTCTCTGAGGGTAGAGCTCCCTAAACTGCATCCAGAAATTAAAGACTAGCCTTCGATTTCTGTGTCTTTGGTTTTCTGATCAGAACCCCAAACTGGGATCACAGGAAATAAAGTGCACCATTCCACAGGTGCATGGCTGCAGCCAGTAACACTGGAAGGAAACTGAAGGGTTTATTATCTGCATCTAGGTTACAAGGTCAAAACTAATTTGATTATGCTGAGAGGGGAGGTAACCCAAGTGCCTCTGGATAATATGATTTCATGATGGCAGGCAATCATCCAGTTTCTTAAGAAATCCCAGTTGGCACTCAGGTATATCTTTCTACACCTCCTCCTTACAGCAAAGCAAGCTGTATTTTAAGCTTTTGATTCTTCTCATCCAGGGGAATCAACATAGCATCTTCATTTGGCTTCCTCTCTTACTAAAAAGGATCTATGACCTGGGCAGCACAAGTGTGGGTTTTGACCACCTCTGCCTCAAGAGGCCACAGGCAAGTTGGTTGTCTACTCTTTGTGTCTCTGTTTCCTCTACCACACACTGGTTTCTCTATTTACATCATAACTTCTTTGTGCAGTGTACTTGTCTAGCACAATGGGGCCCTCAGTGGGAACCTCAAGGTATTTCCATCATAAGAATAACAAACAACAGAAAGGAAGAAGAACAAAAGAACACTGCAAATACAAGAATAGGCCTAAACTTCATCAGACTAAAGAATTTCAGAATTCAGGACTTTTCAAAACTGGAAATGGAAGCAAATGAGAGGGTCCAACACTGCCTTTTATCCAGAGCTGAGCTGTGTGTCTACAAAGAATCATGGCATGCATTGTATGCATAGCACCTATTGTTAGAGCATATCAAGTGACAGTACAGTGAAATTCCAGAAATTGTCTAGCATTGTCACAACTACACATCACTTCACATTTTGCTCTGCAGTCTTCTTCCCAATATTCATGTTTTAAAAATCCAGTTACGAGCTTTTACTCCCTTCCTATAAATGATTTATTTTGTTTTCTTGAAACAATAGGTCACATTGTTTTTTCCTTTGGAGCTTTCACTTTGATGTGTCGTCTTTGACTGCTGGAGGAAATGTGGACCAGAAAAGGAGTCTTGCTGTGGTCCAACTTCACTGTAAACAGCAGGTGCAGCAGCTGCTGCAGGAAAGCCGCTCACTTTCCTGCTCCTTTTCAGGGATGAAAGAGGGGGATGTAGCAACTTATTTTTCTGGAAAATCTGAGACATAGGAAACGAAAATAAAGACACAGTTTGAAGAGTTTCCTTTACTTGCAAAAAGTCTCGACATGCAAAATAAAGAACATGTAAATACTGTACTTGAATATGTAAATACTACATGCAACTATGCAAATATTGCACCTGGATATGATAGTCTTGGTGATATCTATAAATCTGAGCATAACAGAACAGACACTCAGCTGAGCCATGACTCAAACAAGCTCATTTCCACCAGCAGTTATGTAGCAGCCTCTGACAGTTACGTGATAAAATATACCAGTAATTGCTCTTCAATACAAATTTAAAGGAAAAGATACAGTAGAAACTGTGCTTACAAATATGAGTGCTTCACATGTTCAGAACACACTTCTAATTAATAAGCACTTAACCGTACATGTTCCTCATAAAGATGCCAAGGGGCAATCTGTAAAGTGTATGAGCCATTCCCTGTGTCTTCATACTGCCTCTTGCTCCAGAGACACAGGAAACCATTTTCCTTGCACTCTAGACAGAATGGACTACGGCTTGCCATGCTACTTGCAAGTCCACAGCTCTCCAGTTTCAAAAAGGATCTACCTAAAGCACAAGGATTTCCAGAACTTGTAAGGAAGTGTCAGGCTTCAGTGTTGTCCTGTCATTTCTAATGGCTGAGTTTAGCAATGGAGGTCTTTAAGAAATCAGTCAGTCACTGTCAGCAGAGGTAGTTTGAGGCAGGAGCATTTAACTTCTGTGCCCATAACTGTAGAAAGCATGAGAAAATTTTGTGTAGGAGCTCATCTGTGAGTTCTGTTACAATTTTGCTCCCAAAAAATCTTCCATTCATGAAAATCATTTCTCAAACAATGCAACTGGGATTTACATGCATCTATGCTGAGTATCAACTTCCTCAGAGAAGTTGATAGAGAAAGGAGAGCAATATTTCGGTAAATAACTTCATCCCTTGCTGATAATTGCTCTCACTTGCAGACTATGCAGCAAAGTGGAGATGGGCAGTCATCTCTACAGTATTTAATGAGTATTTGGCAGGGTTGTTAAAGTTACGGTTTCATCAGGTGAAGAACTGAAACCACAGAGAACAAAGTGGGGATGGAAATGCTATGTGATAGTCACACAAGCCCTCTTTCTTGCACTGGTTCCCTCTGCTCTGGACAGACAAAATCCTGGCTCCATCAGACATATCAAGACTACGTTTTAAACAGGGATGTTAATCCTGCTCAGAGCAGGATTACCAGTCCCTGAAGCCACTGAATGCCAACCAGATGTTGCTATGCAGTTGGCAAAATGCCCAAAGCAGCTTTTAAATTT
The DNA here is from genome assembly GCA_033439905.1 of Ceryle rudis. NCBI lineage: Eukaryota > Metazoa > Chordata > Aves > Coraciiformes > Cerylidae > Ceryle > Ceryle rudis. The sequence continues at coordinate 113,936 of JAAGNO010026776.1, read as the reverse complement.
CTTTTTCTTTATTGAGATAGAGGTCCCTTTACTGGTAAGCAATATGCTCTGGGAATATCAAGGGATTACAGAGCCATCACAGTAGACAGCTCATTTTCACCCACTTGTAGTCCACCTATGCCAATCAAAAGACTCTCAGGCTATATCTGTATTAATAAACTAAGGAGGTGTACTGGCACAGGACCATCTCACATATTTTTAACATGCTACACAAGCTGGTTCTGTCTCTCTCTGACACTGTCCAGTCAGCATTCAGGAGTCAGACCCATGGGTTGTCATTCTCAATAGCAATGTGTTTGTGGCCACCCTGTTCTTCTGGAAGAATAACAAAGCTGAGCAATATGCCCATAAGCTCTGGCACACCACGGGGCACCAGAGCCAGAGAATAGTCCTTGGCTTATGTACTACGGCTGATGTAACCCCACTGCTTTCAGTGAGCATTGGATTATACACAGAAAAATATATATGATAGTTTTTAAATGTTCAAGACATTCAGCCCAGAAAGTTGTTTCCATTTGAGCTAATTAGATACCAACATGAGTATGCTGCGCTCTGTGCCCATACTAATTTTACATCATTTCTTAAAACCTTGCATTTCCAAAGGAATGCCTGCAGCATTATAAGCATAACTAAATAAAGCTTCATATGTAAACAATCAGTTTTCCCCACCTTCCAGGCCTCTTCTTGAAGTAAGAGGAAAAACATCTCATTTTTAAAGGGAACTTGGTGGTAGACAATTTCTTGTCCCCAACAGTTTCTCTTGTCAAATGACTTAGACGTGATCTTGTAGTCACCGCAGTATAGCCTCATCTAAAAAATCTTACAGCATGCTTCTGGTAGAATTTAGGCTATCTAAGCACAGGTTATATGTGACAGAAAAAAAAAAAAAAAAACCCCACCAGGTTTCCCCCATTTAACCACATAAACAAAGAGCCATGTTTCTTAACTAATTACCACAGACCTCACCTTATTTTCCCAAGCTCTCTCAATCACTCAGCATATCCTCTTTTATCTTCTTTTATTTCTCCACCTATCACTCATTCATCCATGACTTGCAGTCTTTTCCATCCTTTCCAACTTGTTGCTTTTTGCTGACACAGCAACCTACTTATATAATGAAAATCAAATTGCTGTAATAAGATAATGCCATGCTTTTCACTAAGAACAAATAGAAGCAGAATTTAGAAGAAATCTGGAGGATTAGGAGCAGGGATGTTATTATTGGTTAACTCAAAATGCCTGAGACAGTCTGCCAAATCTTCTGAGTGTGCCTCCTGGTTAAATTATCCAGAGATACTTTGTGCTCAAAGAAGTGAGCAGAGTAGCCTCAGGTAAAGAAGTGTCTTTCAGCACATATAGAAAAAGCCCTGAAGAGCCCTTGGTGTAAGGAGAGAGTGTTGAAACACATAACTTGGGCCAAAGAATGTATCTGTAAACCAGAAATAAATCTAATAATAATTCTATATCTAAGATACTTGGAGATTTTTTACAGCATCATTTTTAGGTGTATTTAAACCACTGATTTGTAGTGAAGGAACATAAATATTTGGAGGGAGTATCTAAAGTCCTGCAGTAATCAAGTGCAGACTTTAGAAATCCTTAGCAGTTGTTCAAATTCCTTTGTAGGTCTGGATAGCAGCTCTTGATATGAAGTGGTGTTATCTTTGACTGCTTATGTACCTCTTGTCTATACTTAGTATGTTCAAGGCTGTAGATGATCCTCCCTCTCAGACATGTTAAGAACCCTGGCAGTGTTCAGGCTCTTGTGGAGCTTTCAAAGCTTTCAATTCCCCTACTATTTGCAAAAGGAAATACATGCTGCTGAATTTGAGAGGTGATTTCCCATTCTGACCAGTCACCAAGCAAGACCGATGAAAAATGTCTGTCCAGTGCTACATTTCAATGCCTTCACTGCTTTTGTACTCATTATTCAAATTTGCACTGCTCTCTGCATTGCTGATGCTTTTCAGTCAGGAAATGAAAAAAAGGTTGCTGACCAAAATGCAGTACAGTACACACTATTCCATTACACAGTGGCTTTTGCCTTTTCTAGGCACACAGACTTTTCTCAGAGCACTTACCATGTTGAATAAAATGGAGCAATATGGCACTTAAATTCAAGAAAGTAACAAGGCATTCCTAGGGTAGAGTAGGGACTACTACTCTAGAAGTATGTGACACATTCCATAGAAATAAGACAGGCTCATATTCAGACTGCTTTCTGAAGTGGTTTTTTTTTATGTAACCTCCATTTAAATATCTCAGAGTGAGCTGCTTACTCTAGTTGTATAACTACTCTATTTGTGTAACAGTCAATGGGAAGAGAAAGGAGCATCCAGAGGGTGATTCACCCCAATTGTTTTAGGTATTGATTTTATAGTGGCACTATAAAGGCAGGCTGCATAATTGCCTATGATTTAGGCAGCTAGAGATGTCTATAGTTGGACAGGTGACACCAATCCTGATTAGATATCTAGAAGATAGCTGAAAGGACTCATCCTCCAGTTGGAAGGATTAACTGTGACAACGTTTCGCTGTTGACCTGTCTGAAGAAGCCTGCATATTATTTGTCTCTTGAACTTAGACTCCATGGAGGCACGGCTGATACAGGGCTTTTAGGGTCAATCATATTCTCACCTACAACCACTGTGGAGGGCTCCATCTGCAGTAAAGGTACACAGTCTGGAAAGATAGAATAAGAAAGCATGTGCAAGCCTTCCTCAACAACCCAGAAAACAGAGGGGCTCTCAAGGTTGTGATTATACAAAGATAGTTTGCAAGGTGAGAAAGAGGTCAGAGCAAGGGCATTGTGCTGCTAAAGAAATGTATTAAGCTATTGTCCCAGAAAACAGGCACAGGAGTCTGGTGAGCAATTAGCATCTCTCAGGTTTCATTTGCTGATCTGGGAAACCCTTCTCCAGCAGTTTCAGTAGGAATTCTTATAGCTCAGCCCAGCTACTTGGATATGTCTATTATTCCAACAATATTTTCCTTGCTGTCAAGGGAATCCTAACATGTCCAAAAGGATAATGCTCTATCTGCTTCGAATGTAAGTGTGTCTGTGAATAGGACGCAGACAGTGCTAATTTTGTAGAGCATACTTTTTCAATGAAATCATTTTAAATCATTTCATCAATGTGGGGTCTGGTTTTCACTTTCTAAGACACATTTCTAGTAACTTAAAAACCTCAGTGAAGTCTCTGCCTTCCCCTTTCCAGCTAAAAGGATTGACTAAGTTACATCAGATGCACCTAATCTAACTAACTCTTTTTACTTGTGCTTATGTGATGAAAAACAAATTGGAATCACAGACATGTGCATGAGAAACATATTTATGGACTCCAAAATATCTCAATCCCTAGAAGAATAGGTGAGTTTTAACTTTATCACAGGGCTTCCCAAATGCTGAGGTTGGAATACAGACCACATGACCTGCTAGTTTTACAGGGGAACAATGTAAAGCGGGTAAAACCACAACCTGTGTGGGGGAAAATGCTCACAGAATCATGAAGGAACTGCTGGAATTAAAAGACCTCTCCTCTGACTCTGAGGTTGGCTCCCTTGGGTCTCTCTCCTCTGGATGACTCTGTTTCTTTTCACCAACAGAAAATTCTGGCTGTTCACTTTCCATGTGCTGCTCTAAGTGTATTACAAGGCAACAGAAATCAGAAAAGGTCCCCATGATACATGATGGATTTCAGAATTCTCACAGCTGTCACCAGCCAAAGACTGCTTTACAGATTAAGAAAGAAATACAAGCTATTAAAAAAAAAAAAAAAAAAAAAGAAAAAAAGGAATACTTTTGCCTAGGGTCAAAAGTATGAAATCAGTATCACCCACCTCTGTGGCCCTGATCCTGCACAGACTTAAGCACATGCTTCATTTCTCACACTGTGGGTGCTCCCATTCACTGTCACACACAAAGAAAAGCACATGAATCAGTGTTGGCAGGGTCACAGTCAATTGTTTGTAAAAGGAAAGTTCTAGTGAAGTCTAGTTAAAAACCTTATGACTCATCTAACATATTCACTAAATAAATATTATATAAGAGTAGTCAATATTGGAGCCTGATATCATGAACTCTCACACAGACCAAAGCCCTCACATACATTTTTCCAGCCCATGGCTGTCTCTTGCAACCTCTCCACCCTATCTGGAGCCCTCTTCCCAAGCCAGGGTGTCAGCAGTGGTTCCCTGCTAAAAATATATTCCAGTGGAAACTACATCTTCATGGTATAGTTCAAAATTTACCCTATCTTAGTTATTTTTTCCCCAAGCAGAAATAGAGATTAAGTTTTAAACCTGCTATGTATTGTGATTCAATGCACTGACCTTTATACATGCTTTGCCAACTTAATTAAAAGCCTCTGAAAATAGGCATTTGTAGCTCGAAAGTAACATATTACAACTACAGAAGGGCAGGGGAATGACATGCCTCAGGTGAGCTCCTTTGTTGTTTAGATTTGTATGTTTGAGTTTATATATATGTAAGTATCAGCAGCTCTGCTCTGGTTAGAGCTTTTGTAGGTGTTTTATATTATCACACTGATGCCATCATAGAGCTCAGACAAATGTCAACAATAAGCAAGAATTCAAATAAAAACACGAGAAAATACTGGAAACTCAAATCCATTTTTATTTTCTTTTGGTCAAAAATGCAATCACCTACTACATTATTACTCTCTGAATAACAAAAGAAGTCATTAGTTTATGAAGGCTTGCATCTTGCAAAGGTGATTAGTAAAGCTACTATACATATAAAGAAGCTTCAAGGTAGGCTTCTTTATAAATGAAGTTTAAAAATGTATCTTTTATTTCAAAATAAGGAGACTAAAACATTCTGGGTGAAACCCTGGCTTTTTGAAGCCAATAGCAAAATTCACACTGATCACAGCAAGTACAGGATTTCATTCCATGTACTTTTGGAATGCCTACATATTAAAAATATTTTTTTTAGTTTTACCAGTGAGGCAAAGACATAGAGGTTTCACATCAAATGCCTGCTCCATCACACTAAATTGATACCAAGTCACCAGAGCTGAAGAGCAGCTGAAAGGCTCCCACACTGCAGTGTCTGCTGGGACGTACTGGTGACTGTTTGACAGCTTCACCTATCTGGATCCTTGCAAAGCTTGGCGTGATCTAGCACTCCTAGCTCTGCTTCTCATCATCAGCTGGTATTTCTCATCACAATAAGTTTAGAACACTGTGTGGCATTAAAATTTGAACAAATACCCCACAGTAAGTATTGAATTTATGAAACCATATGTCTTATTGTAATAAAGTCAACTGTTCACATCATGAAATGATTACCTGTCCTTGAGAAAGAGATTGGTTTTACATACACGTAGATACATATATATTTGTCATATATATATTTAATTATTTCTTAGCCTTATTTAGTTTTTGCACATACAGGATTCTGTCATGGTTTTTTTGCACTTATAAAGCATATTTCTTTCCATCATGTCTCTTTTACAATAGAAGTTCAGGCCCTGCTCAGATTTTTGCTGGTTAGAATGCTAGTTGTCTAAGAAAAAGTTTTAAAACACAAAGAGTAGGAGTTTTACTGTCCTTAGCCCAAGAAAGCCCAAACTATGATTTGCCTAACATAAGAAGTAGAAATTATGGCACTCTAAAAACACTATTGCCATTGTTTTGTTATACTTTTTCTAAATGAAATGAACATTATCTATAACAAACTGTTCATGATTATGTGATTCAGTGACATATAAGATACAATAATTCCATAGAGGAAAACCATACAAATACTATTTGTTAAGTATATCATAAAATTACCAAAACAATAGAGAAAATTTGGAAAAGGTAAGTGACATTGAAGTGGTAAGTGGCTTGTGTTGGAAGTTGGAATGGCAATGTCTGTTAGACAGCATACTGAAGAAATTAAAAAGGGAAGGAGGCAGAAAACTTTATAACAGTTTTGCATGTGAGGAGCAGAAGAAACACCACAAAACTGGGGACAAAGGAGGGAACTGAGACCTCCAGATTCTCTCTCATATAATCATAAGGCTGTACCTGTTCAGACCTCCTCTCTAGCACCTTGCTGAGAAAGAAGCTTGCCAGCATGAAATGCAGCTGCAAGGAGTCAGAGAGGAAAGGCATGCCTGAGCTTTTCAAGCTGCAGTGACGGGTTTCCCAGTACATTCGCTGGAACTGTGCACTGCAGCTCGCCCTATGGAATGCAGCCAGGTGGGCTGGCTTGGTGTCTTGTCTGCAGTTGCTTCAGAAACAACTAATTTAATAGTAATGATGATAAAAGCATAGCTGAACAGGACAGAGGTTAATTTAATTCTGTGAAGAGGGATATATGCCTTGGCACAATGAAACCATTATGAAGACCAGTTTTCCCCCAAATCAAGATAAGAACAGGTCGGAATGAGAATCTTGCAGCCACATGGATAGGGAAAATAGTCCACTAAAAATGTGAGAATGGGAGGTAACACGGCCGTTTCATCTCCCCCTCACTAATTATACATGACTGTAGGCACAGGCCAGTTTTCACTGTGGGCAGTGAAAAGTATCCTATTAACTTCAGTGGCCTTAGAGCAGAACTCTTGGAGCAAAGCAATCCACATGACAGCTTGAATCTGTTGGTGATTCTACCATTTACTAGGATGGGGTTTAATGTTTTGAACCCACAATAGATAAAAAGGTTTTCAATCAGAGAGGAAAGGAGGTAGACTGAGCTTTTCTCAGTTGGAAGCTATTCCTCATATACAGAAGCAGTAAAAACTTAAATAAAAGGGCTGTGAAGGAAAGGGAGGAAAGACTCAGATATTATATACCTGAATTGTGATTGCTTTGTGCTGGCACGTTTTGTAACACGTTACACAGTGCTTTCAGAAGGATGCCGAGATGTGATAAAACAGATGCAGCAGATGCAGGAAATATAGCACTTCTTGCAGGACAGACTTTTGGGGGTAATTCAGTTTATTAATGGCATGTATTATGGAATAACAAGTTGCAGATGATCATTAAAACTTATCCTTAACAGACATTCCTTGTGTATTCATCTTTTGTTGTTTCCATAGCAGGGATGAGAGAAATTTGTGTAGCCTGAGACTTTTGAGTTCCCAAGGATCACATTTGCATTTTTGACTTGTGATTTAAAAGCAAGGATTATTTTTAAGGATGGTTTAATTAAAAAATAATAATGAAAGAATTCTGTCACAAAAAATAAATGCTTATGAAGTGATATATTCCAAGGGCAGATTTGGCTCCAGGAATCTCTTGTTCCCCTCATTTTCTCAAGAGCTCTAGCAAAAGTAATGGCAAATTTCCACTGCCATTAGAGATTCATTGGTCTCCTCAGAGCAAACAATGAAGCTTTTAATCTTTGCTTACTAGTCCATCCACAGGATGTCAGGGGTTGGAAGTGACCTTGGAGATTTTCTAGTCCAACCCCCCTGCCATAGCAGGATCATATAATCCAACCTCGGTGCTGGTGATTTAAGAGGAGATCCAATGGCTCTCCTCATGAGCTCATTTTCTCCTTCTGATCCTATGAGGAAGCTCCATAGTGCTTGCAATCAGAGAAAGCCAGAGTGCAGATAAAAGTCTACCGGGGGAGCAACAGTAGCTGCAATATGGTATAAAAAGGCAGTATTTTATTCACAATCTGTATGCAATGCGGTCAGAACAGGCATCATATGCCATGACCAATGACAGGGCAAACTGGAGATTATAACATGTATAAAGGGAGGAATAAAGTACATGAATTTGCAAGCAGAATAAAAATCTTGACCGTATTCTGGAACAAAGCTACAAATGACCACAAGGAGAATACATCTATATCAGTTAAACTTCATGTCTCTAAACCCTGGAACATGGAGTTACGGCCTTTGGTGATGTCTAAGCAATACTGCAGACTGGAGTTTAAAATGACTGGGAAATTAGCAAATAAGGGAGGAATTCATTTGGGAAGGAAGGATAGAGATGGATCATTATATTTCCTTTTCTGTCAGACTTAACAGCAGATGACTCTGAAGTCAGATGCTACATCTCAGAGGACAAGTTACATTTACAGCCAAAGTTTACAGAAAATGTTCTCATGTACAGAATGAAAAATATTGCCTGGGGGGATTTTGGATTTGCTGTCACTGAGAGCTTTAAAGAATAGCTTAGACTTTTTAAAGACTAGATTAGACAAATGTCTGTCCAGACTAGCTTATGTTGTGGATGCAGGGGGCAAACTAAGCCTCTGATTTGGTCTTCAGACCACTTGGGGTCTCCTACAGGCCTGGTCTTCAATTATCCTGTGCCATGCAAGCACTGTGCAGGACAAGATGATGGTCCAGGCAGAAGTGGCAAGGTGGCATTTGTAAAGAGAATTCAAAGGATGGACTGTTGACACTAGTTAATGCCATGTGTGTGTCACCAAGTCCACTTCTGGTAACATTCAGTGCCAGGCATCCTTGATGCTAACAAATGAAATGTGTGCGGCCAAGGAGGTGGCTTTGCAGACAGAGTAAACAACAACAACAAATGTGATTGAGGCAAAATGTAAATATAACGGTAACCACTGTCAGTGCCATACTACATATGTGACAGATGTGAAACACTATAAGTGCTAAATGTACCCAAAATAAAAAGACACAGATGTCTTGACAGCAGGCAATCTGTGTGTTTCTTCTCTGTGCCAATTCCATATAGCACTTTGTAGTCCCCAGCTGTGAGCCCACACAGATAGCTCCAGACTCAAAAGTTAAAACTTAATCAGCCCCAAGCTTCTGTACCCCAACAGGCAACAGTGATGTCACTCCAAGTGCCAGTGCCTGCCGGCATGGTATTCTCAGGTTGCTGTGATTTGAGTCTGCTCAACCCAGAAGAGAGGAAAGGGCAAAAATGCAGAACAATCTCAATGAGCAACTAAAAGTCATACTGCTGATAATGTTACAGTATGTGAAGGCCAAGGACAAGATACCAGGCACTGTAACAACATGCAGAATTCCTTTATCAGCTCAGTCATCACCTGGCAAAACACCACAGTAGGGACAAAGAATAATTATTAATTATTGCTGTCAGGACCCTTCTCACTGTGCTGGGTACCTTTGCCAAAAAATTCTGTACTAGTATGGACCATGCACTACAGCACCCAGCCTGCTTAAGTGGAAGCAGGATTATAAAACTCATTTTCAATAACCACTAGAGGTAAATATTTGCCTTTACACATGAGAAGAAATAAAGCAGGCAATACAGCATAAACAGTATGTGCCATGCCAAACAGTTATCTGCTTGGAAAGCAATGATCTGGGACATCAGAGCAGCCAACACTTCTGCATAATCAGGAGGGGAGGAAAACAAATGAAATTTGTGGTGGTCACAGGCTTCCTCAGGTTTAGCTAATGCTATCTCAACATAAAAGTGTAGCAGACAGGTTTTCTGAGCAAAAGAAGAAAGTCACAACTGCAGTCAAGGCCTCAGACACAGTGAGACCATTTGATCTCCAAAGATGCAGTGGGGTGCTGCATAGCCTGTATTTACAACATGGTGTATCCAAATGCAGTTGATTACTATTACAGGCCACAGCACCATGTGTAATAAAAAGGCATTCGAAGCCTTCTGCGCCTTCAAAGGCAGAGAGGGCACAATCCAATTAATACCAGGTGACGAAGGCCTACACATACACAGCACAAACATCCTGACAGACATTGGAAATGAACCGTTGTCCCACAGAGCCTGAACTGTTGGCACCCAGAACCAGGAAAGCGCTAGCAAGGAAAAGTTCATTTCCAAATGGGAGAGCACTCTCAGTGAAGACCACTGCCCAGCACACACATGGAAACAGCCAGGGCCCCAGGGAATACTCGAAAATGGGCAGCTGATAAAGAGATATGTGAAAAAGCTGTGTGAATATGGTGTTACTGTCACCCAATACAGCATGTAACCACTCTGGTATGTGGTTTATAAAGCACTCACGCATAGTACTCATGTAATATTCCAAGTCCTATGCGTGCTGCTCCAGCAGTACCACACATGCACATAATACCACAATCAAAAACACATCTTCCTGGCAAATTTTGACAACCTATATACCATGTATTGCAACCACCCGCACACATATGACGTGATGATAACAGCTGCCATTGCATCACTAGCAAATACTTCAATGGACCAGCACACATTTTCTCAGAGAGAGAGTCTTCACACAGTCTCTGAACAACCTACAAGCAGATGGCAAACTGTGCACATGAGGAAAAGCTTGATGAAGCACCCAACACAAAGGCAGTACAAGCAAATACGCTGATGATGAATCTGTCTAATTGAATGTTTCATGAAGTAAATACATTAGTAAACACTATCCCACCCATTAAAAACAGGCTGCATGGCAAAGAGATTCAGAGCGCTTAATAGTTGGTGGGTTGCCACTTGTGAGCGTTGCTGGTGGGCAGTCCAGTCTGGGACATGCTGTAAATATTTCCACTAGCAGAAAAAACATGGCCCGACGCAACACAGAGCATAGAGCATTCTTCCTTCTTTACAGGTCTCTTGAATGTGACAGGAGCAAGAAAACAGTGCCATATCACTAACAGATGTAGCTCAGAGACTGTCCTGATATGCTGAAAATGGGTTCCATTTAGGAGTATACTTAGTCCTAGGTGTGATGATTTTGGCCAAAAGCTCTACATGATGAAGGTTTCAAGATTTTTTTTACCCAGAAACCAAGTAAACAACTGAAACAACCCCAGACTATGTAACAAAGAGAAATTATATGTTTAAGAGAGTTAAAATAATTGCTTTATGATGGAGGGGCTGAGCTAGAAACCAGAGGCGACTGCAAAGGAACTGGTGTAGATACATGAATTTCCAGCTAGTTTGATAACTGCCTGTGGTGTGTGCTGGGGAAGTTTGGTCTGTGTTTTGCTGTATGGCACTGTGTACATACAGTCACGACAGTGCTGCCACAGGCCAACCTGTGCTCACAACAAGGCTTTCATCTCATCCCTCATATTGTTTCTGTTCTTACATGCCAGGCAGCAGAGCCACACACCTGTCTTTACTTAGCTGGCTGCATTCTTTCTCATTTCTCCAGAACGCGTCCTAATCTACAGAAGATTTAGCTTGTGAGCGTTGCCTGGACAGCAATGCTCTGAACATTTTTCATTTTGCATTTAACATAGAAGTTCCAGGAATCTGACATTTCTGTGCCAGGTTGTATGTTGCAGACTGCGAGCAGCAGTGGCTCGTACCTGTGGGACCTCTGGAGCCAAAAAGCTCCATCCTTCCTCCAAAGTACCCCTCCACCTCTTTTGGCATGGGCTTTCTACGACCCTGAGTGAGTGTGACCACTGGCACACCACTTCTCTTGCAGCAGCGATGGGCAGGACAGCAGTGTGCAAGCCGAAATGACAAAGCTGTCCCCACCAGCTCTGCCCTATGAGCAGAGCTAGGCAGGATTTCTGTTGGTGATGTTGTATGGATGGTGAGTGGTGTTAATGAGCCTGGTTGTGCTGTGTGTGCAGCTCTTCTGGAATTCTGTTCAGAAACACCATGAGAAACTCAGAGCATGTACTATTTACGTTGGTTATTAGAAGCAGATGCTAATGTTTCTTTGCTGCGATCTCCCAAGTATCCTGTCCTTTTATGATGTGTGGCATGTGTTTGCAGTGTGTATGTCTCTATATCACATGCAAATAAAAGGTTACTTTCACCATTTGTGTTGTGTTCATCGATAATGAGGACCTTACAACCTCTTTCTGTGGTCTTGCCCCTGCAGATGTTGACTGTGGAGCTGAGGTAAGCATCTGTAGCAATGTGTAGGGCTGCTGTATGGTATGCATGTGTGAATGTCTGGCATGAGCAATGGATAAAGCATAAGTTGGAGCAATAACAGTTGATCAGAGCTGTCTCCTGGCACTGGGTAGCACAAGGGCAACCAGAATGTCTTACTTGTATACATACTGTTCAGTGTTTGAGAATGGCAGGCCCAAAGCACCATGACATTCACATTTGCTGTCTCTCATACATTTGCATATATGTGTATGTACATAGAATTGTAGAATCATAGAACGGTAGAGGTTGAAAGGGACCTCTGGAGATCATCGAGTCCAATGCCCCTGCCAGAGCAGGATCACCCAGGGCAGGTCACACAGGGACAGATCCAGGCAGGTTTTGAAAGTCTCCAGAGAAGGAGACTCCACAACCTCTCTGGGCAGCCTGTTCCAGTGCTCCATCA